>VCRD01001831.1:96994-112501 GCA_006783055.1 Trinorchestia longiramus
TCACAGTTCTACTTGGATCCGTTGCCTCGATGATTGCAAAGGAGAACAGCTCAGACAAATCATTATGACGTTGACTGAAAAATCATTCTCGTTTAACTTTAAAGTTTTGTCGTTTCAATATTAGACGTGTTATAATAATAAAGTTGTACCATTGTCATCTTATGTTCTATCTGCTATGCGATATCATATCACGTAACGGGTAAAACTGTATCAGTTTTACATACAGGGTGTCTCGCAAAAATGTACTCACTCTTTAACCGTTGCTAACATGCTGTCTTCTTTGTGTTGCAGGTGTGAGATTCGAATCTTTGTGAACATGATTAAATGTGATTAAAGAATCATGTTTGCAAAGGTTCGAACCTCACACCTGCAACACAAAGAAGACAGCATGTTAGCAACGGTAAAGGGTGAGTACATTTTTTTGAGACACCCTGTATTTGGCTTTGATATGCAAGAGAAACATGTTGGTAAAATATGCTTTATTTTAACCCATTAATTACATTGAAAAAATACACTACCCCCACACAAGATATACAACAAACTGTTTTTCTAATCTAGATAATCCGAATCATAGGAACTTGTACCTTTTTTACTACCACATAAATAGAGACTTAATGAAGGAATTCGAGCACGACAGTACATACTAGAACGACTACGACAGATTTATAGTAAAGCAGATTAGAAATTCAGTACACAGTGAAGTTGAAGAGAAGTACAGACATCAGAAGTTGAGCTGGAAATCGCGTATTTCCTCATAAGAGAATGTAAAATTATGTTGTCAGGAAGCCAGGCGCTATTGAGGGTCAAAGCTCTTGGTTTGACAGTGAGTGAATTCACAGAAACATCGACAAGCTCACCAAAAAAATGAACAAGCTTATCAAAAACCATCAGGCTTTTCAAAAGATAACTTAGGCACACGAAGATACGCAGGGCATTATCCTGTGTTAACAGATAAAGCAGGCCTACCAAAAGATGAGTAGGTCTAACATAAAATCAATCAATAGATAGCACTTCACAATATTTTCTTCGAATAACGGTGCTTACAAGCGGCCACGTTGTAAACGTACCTGGAAGACGAATGATGGTTAAAAATAGTTACTAACTAAAAAAAATATTGATCACGAGTTTCTAATCTTGAGAAATAGAAGTCTACGGAGAAGAGGCAGCAAATTCAGCTTCCATTGTGCTTTAGCAATACTCTGATTGTGCAGCCGTGAAATGTTACACATAATAATCCTATATATTCAACACTTATAAATAAACACACCGCCCACAATCTAGTTTCAAATAAACGTTCAAGTATATCCGTAATTGTATGAAAAACCAGATTGCTGATTACCACTTTGTTCGAATTCGACAAGCCTTGTTTTCTCTACAGGAAGATTCTTCCATTAACGAAATGTTATACAAGTATGAAAATTAGAATGAAGTATGCCTGTTCTGTCATGCTTATCTTGGTACACTGAGCACCAACATCGCGTCTCGTACACGCACAGTGAAACACGTGAATACTGCAACACAAGCTAACTAGAATCATCAAGATGACGTCATCAGTTTGAGTACAGCGACATACTACTATTAAGAACGTCGATTTATCAAAATTTGCTTCTGTTATTTACCCATGCCCATGTGACACAATATTCAAATTTTGAGTTTATACACCATAAGATTATATTGGTTACACGTATAAGATATGATATAGAAAATATATCCTCGTAGAATTTCTTGTTGGGTAGTAACCTGAAAATGAAGCCAAGGGCTCGTTCCTAGTGCCATATTCTATTTTAATGTTGTACGTTTACGAGGGTACACTGATCCTGAACAAACACCACAACAGATCCTGTCATTCCTGTCGTTTACGAGGGTACACTGATCCTGAACAAACACCACAACAGATCCTGTCATTCATTGTAATTCGTAACAAATAAATTCAATCATAAAGATGACAGTAGACTAGCATTAAAAATTGGTGGCATAAAGACCGCCATTTTAGTAAAAACTGAGCCTCTCTGAGCTTTTTTTGCAAACTGAACCTTTCAAGTCCTGCCTACAATAAATTCTGATACACTGCCTCCGTAACCATCAATTAGGCTAGGTTATAGGACTAGATGCTGTTAGATAAGATAAGGTAGAGTTCAGCAAGGTAAGGATAGGTGAGATAAGGTGAAGTCAGGCAAGATCAGGTAAAGCAGAGTTAGGTGAGGTAAATTTAGGAAAGGTTTATGGGAGGTGAGTTCACGTGGCAGAAGGGAAGGGCTGCGCGGCGTAGTAGTCAGCAGGATCCACCACCTGAGCACCTCCGAAGTAGTCAAGCAGGTAGATGTGTTGGATGTCAAGACGAGCGAAGAACCAGCCGTGGTCTGCTCATAACCAGGAAATTGTTAAAAATTCATTGTAATAAAAGCTTTACAGTTCAACTTCCTCCAAAGCTTCAACATTCTCTTCCCACTGCACTCAAAACCATCTTCTGAACACCTCCCACGACTGTGATTCAGGGCTCAAAAACATGCAAAGGGAAATTTCGCTATAAAGAAATTATTTTATAGACTGAAAAGCCGCTGTTTTAATCAGAGCTTAAAACTAACGTGAAAATGAGTAAAAATGTACTAGGGTTCAAAAGCTCTCGCTGGTCTACTCTGACTTTAAATCATCGCCTCTTCGTTACGAAGTTACTTCATGAAACAACACAAGTTAGGCATTAGTGTGCACAGTTGGAGGGTACCAACACCTCAGGGGAGTACAAGGTCATCCCCAAGAAGACAGCACGAATAGTTCATGATTATGACCGATACAACTCTGTGTACCTATCAACTTTCCCTCTAAAAAAAAGAGGTTATTGAGAATTTCTCTCCAGCGGTGGGTCCGACACCACATCTCTTGCAACATCCTCATGCCATGATGTTGCAATGCCAACATCCTCATGTCAGGATGTTGCAATGCCAACATCCTTGTGTCAGCAAAGAACAGCCTGGGCCTCTGATATTTGTACCCGTAACACTAGAGACTAAATAAGCGTCTTAAAATCTTTAGTTAGAGTGAATTTTATTTCCTTTCTAAAGATCACCAGCAGCCACAAAACGGTACGCAGAGCCATGCAGTACACACTCTTCAAAAGATTAGCAATCGCAAAACGGGAAATCCTCCACATGAAACAAAGTAAGGATTCAACCCTACAAGAACGATCATATTTCTTGACTGAATGATATATTACTTTCTTAGTCTCACGTAATTGCACTCAATTTCTGAACGAAGCTTTCAGAATATAAGACAAGTGAATTAGTTCTAATGTACTTCAGGAACGACGGCGGTCCACATAGGATAACCGCAGGAGGAAGGCAGTGTCAAGCATAGGGAAATCTTGCACCTGACGCACAGTTACAAAACAAAACAGTCCTATAACAATGAGGCTCTGAAGCACCTTGTGGCCAGTCCATCATCTCTGGGTGTCGTGTGAACAGCGCCTCCATCGCTACACCAGCTTCAGATGAGTTGGACGCGATCTGAAAAACAATTCAACTCTTCACCGACCACACTTTTACCTAAAGAGAGAAATCCAACACAACCACACGCTGTTTATTGGCTGATCATACTGCCAGTAGCCTGTGAACACGCACAAACGTAGCGTGTTCTGAGAGTTGTATAACTCTTGAACGCAACGCTGGCTTGATAAACGCCTGGGTTCTTATTTCAGCACACTTCTCGACAAAGGACTTCAGGGTTCATTTAGTCTCCAGATGGTTAATATCATAATGGGCGCAATGAAATACGGTGATGTGGAAATTTCCACTGAAGGTTGTTTGAAGCTAGTCTTGTGGGTCTCTCGGAGTCCGCTTGCGCCGCTGGCGGGTTTGAAGCGAGATCGTGGCTCGTGCAGCGGCATCGGAGCTTTTGGCGTTTTGTAGCAAAATTGCCTTTGCTTTAAACATTGAAATAAAATAGGTTCCTGCTACCGGAAGCATCCGGTCCTGCTTTTAAATTTATAAATTGAAAATAAAGATAGATTGAAACCAATTGAATTTAAAAGTATTATTTGTTCTACTGTTAAAATTAAATATAGAGTGATTTACGATACAAACTGAATTTCAAAGTATTATTCGCTCTGATATTAAAATTAATTATAGTGATTTACGATCGCAAACTGAGTACTGTATTCTTAACCTTAAAGCACGATGATGTGGACAAATCTCCATAGTGATGAGTGAGATGAAATCATGATGGGCTCGAAAAGATACCACTCTTATTTAGGACCTGCTCGACAAAAGACCACTACTATTATAGTTACAAACCCGAGTACAGCACGGTAGAGAGAAAGATATAGCAATTGTACATATTGTAGTACTACGAAGGTACTACAGCAAAGATTTGACGTAACGCCTCAAGATATAGCGTCGATAATCTACATATATAATCGACTATGTATCTATCTTTCTGTATCTGTGTGTGCCCGTCCCAATACTTCCTATCTATCTATCTATTACTACTACTAAGAATGACCGTCGTGAGTTAATATATTTACTAGTGCAATGCCCGTTAGTAATTTGTTCCCAAACAAATCAGTTTTGGGCTTGAGAAGAGAATCAGTTTTCTATCGGACGAACAAAGTCTTTCTTGCTGTCGAAGTCTTGCTGCTTCTCTCTTACGGTTGGACACGTTTCTATCCATGTTGGCCTTTTTTTCCGGAATTTTATTCTGAAATGTCCTCTTTTATCTCTTTGAAGCTTTTCAAGAAAATCAATTCCGAAAACAATAACTCAATTTCCAAAATCTTTGACCTTATACTAAGTGGTAGCCAGGTTACTGGTCAAACTAATTTAAAACATTTCTTTTCGCATTATCAATTAAAAATATCAAAGCATCATGATGAATTTCAACAGAAAAGGTCCAACGAAAATTTCTATTTGTAAAAATAAACCGATTGTGTATTCTGGATACCATAATGCAAGTGAAAGAATTGAATTGCCACAGAAAAATAATGCAATAGAATGATTTCTTGTATTTCTTAAGTTTTATCCTCGTTGCTATCACAAACGTGTGACACACGGACAAACGGACGAAGCTTTTATTATAGTATAGATAAGATTTATTTATATGTTTCGTGTCACGCTCTTAAGAATCGATAGGAAGAAATTAACACTGGCGGTCTTGGTTTCAGTTCACTGGTAAATTAATACACTCATTTTCGCTGTACAAGTGCACTATAATAAATAACTCGCTTTCAAAAAAATTAGAGAGATCCAGAGCCTTATATACTCTAGTCCGTATCGTGGATAGGGAGTTCGGCGGGGTATTGCATATTACAATATACATACACAAGCTCGCAGTTGCTTTCAGTAATGCGGAATTTCTGTATCTAGGATATGACACTAATGGCTATAACTACTTCTATAGTGGCACAAAAAGACTATTTTAAGTGTCTGTCACAAGAAAAATAAGTTACCTTTGAAATAAGCTGAAGCATGGAAACTCCACTTGAACGAAAAAAAGACTGAATCGAAAGCGAAAAAGAAAAGCGAGAGAAAGATTATCACAAGAACAACAAGCTCTTGTAAGGCAACAGAGGCGGGATCAGTGTGCAAGTGCTGTATGCATTGCGTTCTTATATGCAATTTTATTTAATATCTTTCCAACAGTATTTGCCATCATTTTTGATGGCACGGGTACACTAGTTACCAAAGGAAAATTATTGAACTGAAATCGGAATGGATATGCACGTATTACAAGCATTGTATTGTGACATATCACTATAAAACACGCCATTTGTTCCTTTATCAACTTCCTTCTCTTGCACGGCCATGTTATCGTTAGGTAAGATACAAAATAAAAGTTCTCTATATATTCAAGAAAAATATTCTGAGTCTGATGGTATCACGGGTAAAAATGAAAAATTCATTTTATTTCATAGATCCTTAGTTTTATCAGTTTCAAACCAAGAAATTTCAACTGGTACTATCTGGGCCATGTTATCATTAGATAAGATACAGAATGGTATTTCTGTATACACTAGTGTACCCAGCCGTCAAAAATGAGGGCAGAGATTTTGTGATAATACCCGTGCCATCAAAAATGATGGTAAATACTGTTGGAAAGATATTAAATACAATTACATATAAGAACGCAATGCAATATATTTAGTTTTATACATATTTACACAAGACAAACGTTTTAATTGAGTATTTCTTTAATGACAACATTCCTAGTGAAAACTAAGACACTTGGTTTTCTACTGCTGTAATTGACTCTGCAATTCGTGTCATATTCGGGTACAATGTACCCGAATTATAGGGCAATACCCCGCCGAACTCTGTATCCATGATACGGACTCGAGTATACAAGGCTCTGGAGCTCTCTAACTTGTTGAAAGTGACAAGAAACATATAAATAAATAAATAAATAAATAAATATATAAACACACGCCGGTCATTCTTTGTATTAGATTAATAAAAAATACTCATTCAAAATACAATAATTCGTCGTAAATCTTTAATACGTTCATCTTCATAATAATTTCAAATTAGTCGAATCTAAATCGTGGAACTTCCACGGGAACTGTCTAGTTTCTTAAGGTTGGACTGGTCAGAGCCAAACTCTGCTATTGTTAGGGTGGCAGATGTACGAAGAGATGGAGTATCAGGACCATAACGTGCAGTATACATAGCATAAGAGTAATACAGCTTGACCATAACACCTAGGGGGTATACAATGCACCGGAACTGAGGGAACATTTACAGCAGCCTTCCATCTGTATGGGCGAGTAATTTTTTCTTATTAGGCACTTTCAAGAAAGAATTTTGTAGATGATAAGGATAGGATTTTGTCTTTATTTCGACCGTTACATGGACTAGATTCCGTAACCTACAAGATCCTAATGTCATAAAGTGTGTTTGTTCCTCATTGTATATTGACCATTATTTGAATGGGAGGACAATTATAACTGGACTCGCATATCTCACACCGAGTTTATTTCTAGTTGAGTTTTCTGTGTATTGCATAGCTGCATTACTCAGCATCAGTTTACTGACAGCCTCCCAAACCTAAGCCTGCCACTCAAGCCTCACCTTGACTATCTCCCCCGTCAGGATGACGTGGGCACACACGGGGTCCTGGGGGTCCAGGCGTTGCTGCCTGCAGTAGCTTGACTGTGCCAGGGAGGCAGTCAGGGACACGCGGGAGTCTTTCTGGGGGGCAGACACAAGACACTTCACTGTCATCACTCAACTCTGTGATCCTGCCGACACTTGCAGTGAGTGGTAAGCTACGGAGTTCCCCTTCAGTAACACCACTCTTCCACTCGAGTAGTCCTTTAGTTACTTGCAGTGACTAGTGGCAAGTTGTGGAATTATCCAAGACTAGCTTCAATTCCTTCTAATTTAGTTATCCAAGATTTCCTTCATTTGCACCATATTGAGTGATGAGAGTTTAATTTCCCTGCCACCGCATACAGTTATACAAAGTCCTTTCATGTCCACGTCATTGAGTCAGTCACTTGGCACTATTCTAATACCACATACCAACAATATTTAATAATTAAATATATCTTTTCATACATATGAGGATTTAACCACAAATAGAAGGAAGCATTAACCATACATTGGATGAATCGTTAACCATAAGTTGAAGTGACCATCTAACATGCTCAAATTTAATTATAGAGACACATAATCTTAACTCGGCACAATTAAGACCAAGAGCAGCATTAATTTATCAAGGGGACAAAACTGATGAGAAGAAAGCAATTGAAGTGAACACAATCATAGGAATGCTGCTCGGTACAGAGGCTTCCTCCATAAGGGCGTATAAATGAAGGAAAAAAGAACACATAAGCCTTAAATCTCCACAACAGACTCGTGTACTACTGCAGTCAGCAATACTGTTTACACTGAGTGGTACTCCAAAACCTAACTTGTTTTGGAATTAGCTTCACGAGGAGTCGATGGTTCGGAGTAAGAGTAAACCAGCAAGAGCTTTTGAACTTGCTAACAAAATATTTAACTAAACACCACTCATCTTGAATACGATTAATGAGATACACATTCAGGCAGCGCCAAGTATTCTAAGATATACTGACGAGGACAGACTCTAGCAACATGTCCCCAAGACAAGCTCAGAAATTGTTCACGGTTGTGAATTCCCAACAACTCTCTAATCTATACTTGAAAATAAAGTTCATTGTAAGAATGAATGTGCTTTCAACTTTTAAATTTGATCACATGAACTCTGAGACAAGCACAAATTTTTTGCTACACTATGTACATGGAAAGTATGTTTTTCAACAAAAATTGCTGTAAAATATGTTCATATGAGCATTTTAGGTGAGAGATCAAGGTGATGGACTTCGACATTATGCACACCGAGTACCGAGGTTACATTTATACTTAGACCTACAAGTGAAAAACTTACGCGTAGCAAATATAAATATAATTCTTATTCTTTTATTTGCAAGTTGACACCACCTTTCTAAAGGAACTTTCATGTTGAAGGGAGAGATAGCTCATATTTTAAAAAAATCCAGTACTTTACAGTAATTTGACATCTTTAATATCCCCAGTACAACGTCTACAATACATGTATACCCTTTCCATTGAGAAATCAATACCTGGCCTAACATAAACACTTCATTTCATCTTCTTAGTAATGGCCTGTTTGAAATTAATTCACCTGTCTAATCCATCAGTAACAGCGAGAGGAAATATATTTACACATCAATACATGATGACTTATAACATAAAATAGATGTATATTTTGTAAGAGAAACCAATGTAACCAGAGACAAACCTTGATATCATGCACACTGAGCTCCAGTTCAGTAAGGTAGAGGTAGGGGGTGCCTGTAGAGTTGGATGGCCCACCATCACTGATGCTGAACACATTGGCAAAAGGGTAGCCAGGGATGCCAGGGTGGGTGGAGATGGTGGCCATGGATGCCCAGTCTGAGATGTGGATGATGTAGCGAGCCACTGCGGCATACTGCACACAACGCAACATTTAGTAGTGGCCACATTTCTGAACAAACTTATGCACATATACTATCTGATAATAGATTAGAGCTATTCACATTTATTATAATACTGTAACATTGTATAACTATTCACACAGCATGGCTATTAATGCTTCATATATTCAGCATCACTGTTAGACACTCAAACAATCTCATGATGTTCCATACAACTTTTTCCTGAGTAAACCTTTTGTAATTTTTGTGCACTTTTACTCTCAAATTTTAGCATCAATTGTAAAAACAATGACTGTGAGTGATATTATCAATACTGATGCTACATATTTTATTTATCAGCTAATTTAGAATAAGCCAATTATGTTTCTTTTTTCTGTGAACAGTCATAAAATTTTTCAACAGGAGTGAGATGGAAGTTAACCTCGGAGTGGGGAGGAGGGGGAGGGTAGTGGTGAGGCAGTGCTCCGTTGTCAACAAACACGCCGTGGGTGCCGGAGGGGAAGCACAGCTGCAAAACATGCAGAGTCAATAACAAAAACCAAAAAATGTAAAAAGTGGACACTGTCAAGATTAGCAAACACAACCTGCAATCTAATACAATTTTTAATATAATTGCATAAAATTATACTGTACATATTATGTATTTATTACTATTATATAATCATTGTATGTATATTGATCATTACATTGCATGAAAATCTTCAATAACAGCACTCTGGACAGAAAATGATACAAATCAATTCATTGGATGCTTTATTCTACTTCTACCCAAATTTACTGGGTACAATCAATACCAAGTATAGGTGTCTCTTGCAAAATTATCAAAAACCAGTCACTGAAAGCTAAAATATGGATGAAAGTGGACATCTCTATGTACATGACAATAATTTATGCATCTGATAATTACACATATGATCATATACAAATAAATATACCTATGATTTATTTTATAAATTAGTTGGGCCAGGAATTCAAAGAAAATAATTGATAATATATATATATATTTACAGTATATGAGTTGCTCCATGTCACACAAATAAAGAAGCCACTAGCTAAAAAAATTCATTTGTATGGAATCAAATTCTCAGAGTAGAGATTGAGATTGAGATCCCATCAGTTAAACAATTTCTATTTAGCAAACTTTGTATTGCAATTACTCAAAATTTATTTTTAACCTTGGTTGCACACAATGCCTCATACCATGACCCTTAATTAGGAATAGTTTTGGAATATACAAATAAACCTTTATATTTCAACAGCTAAAGAAATTCATTTATTGGCAAACAACTAGAAATGTCATCATAGAAATAACACTAAAAGTGAACACTGACTTGTACTATCCAGTCTTAACAAATGACTGGCAAGAAAGTAGAAATTACTGTATTATAACAATAATCTAAAGAATAAACACAAATTTATACAATTCTGACCTTCCACACAGCAAAAGCTGAAAGTCCAGTCACCAGGAAGAGTAAGAGCGTGACAATCAGCAAACCTGCACACGAGTGACGTCGCTTCCCACTCCGGGGACCCATAATGTCGTCTAGCTCATCGTACTTCACCACCATGATTATAAGATATTCAAAAATACCAGCCAATATTCAGGTTATTTACTGCAAGCCTAAGCAATATTTTATCAACTCAAAACAAGTAGTGATAGAAAAAATTTCACAGTGGAATATTAATTAAAAAAAGAAACTAACAAAATGTTGAAATTAACTATTGAGCTGAAACATTAAAGCACCAATTTAAGATAATAATTATAGTCTGGGTTCTGATTAAGTTTAGATACATAGAGTTAGAGTACACATTCATGGAATTAAGGATTCACTGATTGTATTCAACATTGTTTTTGTTTTTCAGTCACAGAGATGTCAATTTTTTCCCAACAGTGCCCTCTTTGTGAAGGATAAAATCAAATAAAAATATAAGCAAGAGTGTAGCCCCTATTTCTTTATTGAGTTAAGATATCATTAATGGAAGCTCATGTCTTGAATGTGTGCACCTCAGGAGTTTTGATCATTCATAATTAGGAGTATTGCCTATTAAAGCCTATTATATACTTCAGTACACTATTTCTTTGTAGTAATGTAGTAGCCACATATTTTAACATTTTTACTTTTTTCATACTATTTCTACTTCTTTTAACATTTTTCAATTTCAGGATAACATTTTTCCATTTAAAATTCTGAATTGATTCATTAAGTCAGCTGTAATGTAAAATATATTATTTTGTTACATTGTAGAATTCATTCATAATTACATAGAATAGAATAGAATAAGGCAATAGGAACGAGCTGTTTGGCCCATTCTTGGTTCAATACCGAAGTCCCATGCCTTGGAATTCATTTATAATTACATAGAATAGAATAGAATAAGGCAATAGGAACGAGCCGTTTGGCCCATTCTTGGTTCAATACCGAAGTCCCATTTTGAGTTATGTACACTAATAAATTACTTTGTGCCATACTTAAGGCAGAATCAACTCACTTTGCAAGATTATCAATGCATTTATTGCAATGCAGGTACATTTTAATGCTGTTTTGAGGACTAAGTCTTCCTTCACAATGTGTTTGCATGCTACTCAGTAAATTTGACTAACACTGAGATTTACCTTCTTGCTTTTTGATGCATTTGGCACCTACTTTTTTGATTGTTTTAGCTGCTTTCTTTTGATGTAGTTGGCTGTTCTTCTATGCTATTGGACAAATCCATAGATGCCACCAGTACTATCTAGGCCATGTTATCAGTAGATAAGATACAGAATACAAGTTCTATATATATTCATGAAAAAATCATTAGGATGACAATTTGTCATGAATCTTTAATACATTCATCTTCATAATACTTTCAAATAAGTCAAATCTAAAACATGAAAATTTTCCCAAGAACTGTCTAGGACACTTCTATTTCAATTTTTCATTGGTATAACAGTGAAAAATGTAAAAATTTAGTGGCATTTTTAGTGATTAACTTAATTATTTACACAGCTTTAACAATTTTAATTTTCATAATTAATTTCACTCTCTTTGGAAAAATACATTAAACATTTTGAAAGTTACTCTATTCATTTATTTTATTACTATTTGCACACCAAAAATATAATTTTCAAAACATTACATTTTCGGTGAACATATTTTGAAGCATTGCATTGTACATACCAGAGATGGACTACTATAAATCAAAGTAAACCACACTTCAAAACATAATTTTTTCACGAGCAGGCCTCCTAGTAAGGAGTCAGAGAGCGATATCACTGGGACGTGAAATTCACCGTAATTTATTCAGCCTCAGACTGTACGCTATCAGTTAATTACTTGATAAATAAACATTTGCTTAGGCCTACCGACTTCCGTCTAGCTTATCAACTATTGACAATACTGAGGACCTACTGATGTAAAACTTTTAATTTCCTGACGGTACCTAACAGTTTGGCCTGTTGGACAGCACCCTCGCACTCATAACTTGTTTAGAGAATATAAACAATTGACATTTACGGCGGGTACTAATTATAAAAATGATTCATTACCTTTCAACTTTACGCAATCAGCCACATCACATACCACCCTTCCTTCCTGTGCTTCTCAATGGTTGATTGGTAGAACTGGAACCCTCCAAAAAGGCTCCAATGGGCTTCTGGCATGTGAAATACACTAGACCCATCAGCCTGGACTCCAGCAACTGAACTGCAGTATCGGTTCTTGCCAAAATTTTCAGTTTCTCCGTTGTGCTCCTCAATGTTTACGCTGCGCACAACCCCAACTCGCAAGCAGCGTTGCCAACTCTATGAAAAACTTTCACGCTAGATCTCTTTTTTTTATCGCTAGAGTCAGCTAAATATAATATTATTATATTTTTTTGAATATTAATAAATATTTAAATAGAGTCAGATATAAATATTAATCGATACTATGAGCCATATTATGAGGAAATAATTTAAATACTTTAAATGAAAAATTTTCATTAATATCATGGTTATTATTCCCACCATTAGTCATCGTTGAAGTCCATTACGTATTAAATTCTCGGAAAGCTGCTAGTCATTTCACTAGAGGCAATATCCAATTATGAAACGGCAATGTTCCAATGTATTATCGTTACTATTATCATTAATGTCATTATCGTATGTATATTATTAAACTTATTACCCCACACACAAACTTGGACACGTCATGTTCGAAGGGAGTGGAAGAGCACCTCGCTTTCAAGGAAATGAAGCAAAGACGAACACCAATACAAAAGTGACTGCGCTCGAGCAGGAGTTCATCGAAATGACAGGTTCATCACATCTCCAAAATGTGGAAGGGAAATACGGAAATGAAGCTTACCCAGTCTTATGCAAAACACCACGACAGACGGCCATAGCCTTCATGCTACTGCAACCCCTTATGAAGCCTCATGGTTTTGTTAACTCTGTGCTAGGTAGCTCAAGGTATCTCTTAAAACCTTAAATATATTAAAAGCAACTCAGCTACCCCTAGCGGAACGACAATTCCCCATGGCACGCTGATGGACAAATCTCCTTTGACATACCTTGCTGGGAAGATATGTTTCTTTCAGTGATAACCTAACAAGAAAGGCAAACAAACGCAAGAGATACCACTTTACATTTATGTTCAACAGGGTATAATTTTCTATCTTCGATCCCTTGCTCAATCTTGTATCTGAAGGCTTGGGCGTTGTGTTTGAGGGATAAGTCCTCGAGCTTTGGATGCTTGAGCGTTGAATACACCAGTGCTCGAGTGAATGTTTGAGGTCGTGAATGTAGGCATTGTTCTTGAGAAATTTTGGATGCTGGATGATTAATGGTCAGCCTCATGGTTCTATTTAATGGGGTAAGTTTCAGTGGCTGGATTCCTTATCGCATTGAGGGCTAATAATACACTAAAAACATAAGATCGAGGATATACATAGGTGGTTGATGGGACTAAAAACCCGCTCCCCCTCAAAAGGGAGAAGAAAGGATATTTGGGATATTTAACTCTTCAGCGACCAATTTTTTTTCTAGTTTGTACGTCTAAGCTCAGAAAGACCGTCTGTACATTGATGCAATGAAGCACGCTGAGAGCCAGGCAGCTAAAAGAACGACGCTGTAACATGCCGCCGCGTTCAAACCTACTAGCAACCTCATATTGCTCACTGTTTAATAATTAGAACAATTCTCCCAAAGACCGTAAAAGAAGACCGTATGGTCCTTTCTGTCGCTAAAAGGTTAACTACACGAAACGAATTCTAGTAACAGTCATTGCCGATATTTCAAGATCCTATACAACGAACTGCACACGAGTCCCTGAAAGATTTTTACATAAAATGCTCTTGTTTTAGAGTTTACTGATAGCAGTGAATCGTACATCACAATGAAATTGACTTCTATGAAAATAATTCAACAGCACAAAATATTTAATTACGATGTTGTGTTGTTTCTTTTGTTTAAAATAAAAGCACAAAAAAGATCTACATCTATTTACTAAACGAAAGGAACGCAAAATGGCGAAATTGAAACAAAAGTTTAAAATACATTAAAGCCACAGTCACAGATTTACATACATTTAAAATCTGAATGAATACCCATCACACATTTCAGAAACAATATGGAAATGATGAACACAAACACCCCCGTATAGAAACAAATGTGCATTTCCTAATATAACTTATTTATCAAATTCATAATAACTACACAAGACCTAGTCGTGCATTCAAAGAGTTAAAAATTGTTTGCAAATTGGAATAAAATACATGCCTGCAGCACACATGTCTCCCTAAAATCAGTTTTTACAATTAGAATGAAACCTTAACAAAGCAGCAAACAAAGCAAAGTCATGGTAATTAATTTGAACATTTGAACTGATCACCAGAAATGTATTTCATATCAGTGACGCGTCTTTAAATCCTTATTTCGAGAGCTTCTTGTCAAGTATTTAAGGCGCACACGGACTACATTGAGCCACGGTCCAACATTTATTTCAAAGCTTTATCATACATACATTCTACAGGAAATAAATATGTAAAATTGGCGAGCTGTAACATTGATAGTTCCATGATAGGTGGCAGAAGCACATGACGAAGTAGAAGTAGACGTAGAGTAGACATCTGTGTGAAGCAGACATGCGCATGTATGTTCAAATCTACGGAAACTGCGTCTGTCTAGCCTTATTTTGTGGATAGACGAGGGTCGTATTCAAGGCAAACAAGGGACTTTCTTCGGGTAAATAAAAGCCGTCTTTAGGGTAGATAAAGACTGTCCTTAGGATAGATAAGGGTCAGTCTAAAGATAGATACGATTATCTTTAGGATAGATAAGTGCCATCTTTAGGGTAAATCAAGACCGCCCGTATGGCTGATCAGGCTGGCCCTAGAGCTAGTTGAAGCCACGGTTTGGCGTCAGGCCACTCATTTGTAGAGGAACTAGCAAGAAAACGATATTCCCTCTTCCACTTTTCTCTTCACTTCAACAAAATTTCATGGAGTTCTTCAGTGACCAGATAACTTTATTACTTCACCGTTTCATTTACCTCGTTTTCATTGCATTTCATAGCGAAAAACTCTAACACAAGAAG
>VCRD01001831.1:117319-127969 GCA_006783055.1 Trinorchestia longiramus
AATTGATCAGGTCCAGGCGGTAATTGATCAGGTCCAGGCGGTAATTGATCAGGTCCAGGCGGTAATTGAAGATGTTCAGGATGTTGTTGAACAGCCGGATGCATTGCTAATGGGACAATGGGGAATGTTTTAGCATTCCAGATGATTTTTTTGGCCTCTAGCAAGAGACGTTCGACATCTCGTGGATGGACGTTGTCTTCTGACCAACGTAGTGTGTTCTGCATGCCTTCAACTTGCTTGTGGTTGTTGTGAGTGTCTCGGTCTGGCATCAGCCATTCCAAATATTTCATCAGAGTGTACGGGGGCTGGTTGGACCGACGATTCTCGTGAAACTCTTCTTGTTGAATGTCAGCATCATTAAACACTGACACTGCAAATAAGGCCTGTGTGTCATTATCGTCTGAGATAAGTGCAACCCAATTTCTGTACTCGGGAAGGTCGTCAGCATTTATTTGTATTGAAACCTGAAATTGAGGAACTGGTTCCATGATGTCGACTGAACCGAAATTATCGAATGGCTCAAAGTAGTCAGGGTCGAATTCAAGGTTTGAAACAAAGTCCCCAATCTTATTTTTTATCGTGGAGTCGTTCAAATAGTTTTCAAGATTTAAATTGTACTCGTCTAACAGAAAACTCACGTGAGCATTTGGGTCATACGAAATTTCTGCAAGAATTTTGCAGAGCATCCACGCTGTGCCTTCCGGTTTAATGCTAAAGTACTCTATCAATGAGATGAAGTTTCGCTGGAGTCTTTGCAAACCTTTCTTCAATTTGTTCGTGAGAGCAACGGTAATTAGTTGAAAGAGACGTTCTATTACAAATTTCTGACGTGAAAGCATGGAATAGTTGTTTTGAAGGGCTTGAACACTCAAGAAAAAAAGCTTGAAGGTATAAGATAGATGCGTGATTTTGTGGATTTGTTTGAGATGTTGAAACAGGTCTCTGAGAGTGTTGAAGTGTACATGGCATGAGTAACATGACATTGGACCTTGAGGAATATGACTTAAGATGTGACGTTTTAAATGTTTCACGTAGCAGAACCGCGTTTGACAGACATGACACTTGTAAAACATATAGTTGTAGTGATCAGTCCTCATGTGGCCATTCAAAATGGTTGAGTTCTTGAAAGTTCTATTGCACATTTTGCACCGACCATAGCCTTTAAGTATAGGCGACTTACAGCGATATTTCACTTTCTTTCTATATTTTCTTTCTCTTTCTTTCAAACTGCTGTTCAAACTTTCGCGGTGGTTCCCTTCTAAATGTTCGAGCACGTGTAATTTTAGCTCCTCGAAATCTAAGAACATCAAATGATCTTTAAGACACAGGCAACACATGGTGGGACAATCATGTTTCTTCGTTAGATGCACAGAGAAGTAGAATTGACTGTTAATTTTGAAGCTGCAATATGGGCAGCAGAGCGGGAAAGCAGCGTCTTCTGGGAAACATATGGACTTGTGCTTCTTATAACATCTGACAGAGCGAGTTTGGTAACCACAGCTGTTGCATTGCAGGACAGCACGTCTGATGTCAGGGTTCACATCGTCGTAGATTATGACCACGTCTGATGAGCAGTCGCTCGAGTCATTTGAATTATCCAAATTCGCCATTTTACGAGCTTTTAAAAACTATCACATTAGAGAATCTGTTGGGGAAATGGTCGGTAAGAAGTTAGGTATTTGAATGTAAGTATTGCCGAGACATCTCCAACATTTACGAGTAGCTAGTCAGCATCAACATTTAGGATTAACTAATCAACATTTAAGACTAGCCAGTCAACATTTAACACGTTGCCTGCGATTGCCTAGCTGGTGCAAATCTTTACTTTGTACACACAGTCACTAGAAAGCCTTGAAAAAATTATAGAACCTAACCTGAGCGACCCACCGGCGGGTCGTATCGCACTCAACGTGTTAACACGTTTGTTGTGATTGCCTAGCCGGTGCAAATCTTTACTTTGTACACATAATCACTAAAAGACTTGGAAAAAATTACAGAACCTAACCTAAGTGAGCCAGCGGTGGGTTGCATCGCAACAAATGTGTTAAGATTTGCAATTCAAAATGTTCACATCAGGAAGTCAACACTTTCGGTATAAATGCGAATAATAATCATTGGATAATGGAACAGAGGTAAATAGGATTAAGGTCACAAAGTCTACACGTGAAGACAGACTCCAGGTTGTTCATAATATTACTACACAACTTAAGAAGAACTTAAACTTGTACCAACCAAACTCCACTAAATACTGTAGTCTATTTTCCAAACCTTCTGATGCCAAACTTTATAATGAAACATTTTTCAAACAATGTACACTTTCATTGAAATTCATTTCAATACAAATGTTATCCAAGCATCGATACAAGATTAAGTTGCTTGAATGCAAGCAGTGAAGCCTTAAAACAAAAGCAGTGTTCAACCGCCCAAGCTTGTGATTTTAATACTAGACTTTCTTCAACAATTCTAAACAAGCTTAAACCATCTGTTGAGCTTATGTATCTGTTACGCCTGTTATACCATCTGTTGCACACGTCATGCCATCTGTTGCACCTGTTATACCATCTGTTGCACCTGTTATACCATCTGTTGCACCTGTTATAACATCTGTTATGTCTGTTATATGATTTGCAACAAGTACCATTTAGTTTCTTCAGTGGCCAACATGAATTGGATCTTATTCGAAGCATTTTTTGTTCTTCACTCTTTTACTTGCATTAAACCCACAAATACGCGAGATAATTATGCTGCATTCTGCACATCGAGAACATAACGTCACGACAGTTCCTACCTAAATAAAGGAATGGTGAAACTCAATGGTTCAATCCACGTAACAGTAGGAGGCCAAAAAGCTCAGGGCACGAGTGTTACGACAGATGCCAAAACGAGGCTGCGTTTGCACCTCAGAGTTGAAATAGTGGAATGCGGCAAGGTAACTATAAATGAGGAGGAAATGAGAAGAATTGGATTGTAAATGAAGACGATCAGAAAAACTTCTTTGCACCTGTTGATCAGCTCCGAATTGATACGCGGAAGCATTGATTGAGAAATGGCAAAATAAGGCAGAAAACTTAACTTCATACGAACTCCTGAAAAAAGCGTTACTGACTTTACAGTATGTAGCCAGAATCAGGTCTCAGCAGAGCTGTTTCCCCAACGCCCACTGACATCGACAACAGCTGTGGTGTCTCGGAAATATCTTAATTAATTTAGTATGTTCTTGGAGACGATAACTATATTAATTAAGATATTTCCAAGGCAATACAGCGCAATTATCTTGTGTATATTTACTTGTGTCCAGAAGTGCCTATGTTAACATTTACCTTCGTTGGACTTCCCTTTGAACACAAGCCTTTATGTACACGTATTCCTTCTAAGAAATGTATTGAAGTATACATGCACTAGAGCTCACTTGTCGCTAACGCACACATACTCGTGCCTACGCAAGGTATGCTGGACAAGGTGTGGGAGGCCGGTTTTGCTGTGAAAAGAAAATGGGAATGAGTTTCGATGAGCAACTACCGAAAAAACTATACTCTCGTAGTTTTCTAAAAAAAAAGAAACTAAATAATATTTCTTAACAAGTATCTACATGGAATGAAATACAGCATTCGGTTTTCAAATGATTTAGTACAAGATCCTTAGTCATTAGATATTCTATAGCAGTAACATGGTAGCAATGCATACGGTTCAACCACTGGAACAATGCTTTAAAATTAAAATACACACAACTTAAAATAACAATTTATTCCACGATAGGTTATGTACAAAGCACATCACAATTCAGATTTTCAGCCACATGGATAAACTCTTAAAATTAAATATGAGGGTGAAGGCGAAGCTTCAGGTGAAGGTGTCTTAATTAACTGCGAGGATTCCTTCTCCATTGTAGTCCAGTGGTGAGGGATCTGTGTGTGTGTGTGTATCTCTGTGTGTGTGTGTGTGTGTGTATCTGTGTGTGTGTGTGTGTTGCCAGGGCCTCAATTTCGAGGTTCGCTCCCACACGCAGCTCTTGAATTTTCTCGGTTTGTGACGCAGAGACGAGGAAGGCTGACTCACTGACTTGATTTGAACTATTTCGTGCAACTTGCAGATTATTGCACGTGTGTCTACGAGCCTCAACCTCACGTCACAAGATGGATGGAAACAGTCACTGAAAGCAGGTTCATTAGTCTCAAGATATTAACATTTGACATTTAAAACCCACTATATACTTCCTGAATGAAATAAAGTTTCTTTCTTTTTCTCTTTCTAAATTTCCTTAAATTGTACATTGACTGCAAATGAATCACTCGTTGAAGCTTGAATTTTTACCCAGCTGTTTTCAACGAGCATTAGTTCCATACAGCTTTTTTTGATGTGCCATTTAGCAGAACAATGCAAGTTCCATACAGTTTTTTTTGATGCGCCATTTAGCAGAACAATGCAAGGTTTGAGATTATCATTACACATTAATTTACTGGTCACACTAATGGTGGTTTAAGAGTATCGTTACACATTTTTTGAGAACGTATGAAAACGCTTAAAAACACAGGAAAAGGATCAAAAATGTGCGAAAATATACGACAGTGCAGTCAAACGCACGAAAATGCACAAGAATGCACAAAAACGTACGAACCGTTCAATAATAAGACGCAAAAAAGCACCGTTGAACAAGAACAAAGTCTGTTCAGCAGTTGAACAAGAACAAAGTCTGTTCAGCAGTTGAACAAGAACAAAGTCTGTTCAGCAGTTGAACAAGAACAAAGTCTGTTCAGCAGTTGAACAAGAACAAAGTCTGTTCAGCAGTTGTCGCTTGACAACACTGCATTTTATTACTCAGAAGTTCTACAAGTCTGGATGCAGTGTTGACTTCAGGATCCTGAAGTTCTGTGTAGTTGTGCATTCCCGTTCCAGAGAGGCTGGAATATTTCTTTTTGTTGACGGGAATGGGAACTGGAATTTCATATTCCACACGACAAAAGTCGTTGGAGCTGCGGCTTATATTGCTGCTGAGGAAGTATTGCGGGCAATCCTGCTGTCTGATGTTGGGTCTTGGCCTGCTGCAATTATTATTGCTGCACGATTGCTATAATTGATGATAAAATTGGTGTTAGATTGCAATAATTGGCAGAGAACTACCACAATTGATATTAGATCGTACAAGTCACAGAGAATTGCCACAGGCAGTTTTAGAATCGCGATAATTTTTACAGGATTGACACAATCAGTTTGAGATTATAGAAATCCATGAAAGATTGCAGCAATCGGTATTAAATTACAACATTCAATAAATAGTGGCCAGAATTGGTGGCATGGTTGCGGTAATCCATAAAAGATTACCGCAATTAATCTTACAATTCCGGCAATTTAGGTTAAATTGGCACAAATGATGTCTAATTGCAACAATTGGTGTGAGATTGACAAAACTAGTGTTAGCTTGTAGCAATTGTTGAGGTAAATACAATTTGAAATAATAATTATAAAAAATAGGCAAATGATGCAATTGACGTGGGATTGCATTTGTGTTCATAGTTTACGTTCGTGCTCCCATTTCCACGGCCTTCAAATTGCAGGTTTTGTGTTTTGTTGAGTCACAAAATGTGACACAAATATCATGACGAACACGTCACAAAATGTGACACAAATATCATGACGAACACGTCACAAATGTGACACAAATATCATGACGAACACGTCACAAATGTGACACAAATATCATGACGAACACGTCACAAAATGTGACACAAATTTGGTGACACACTTTCTCTCGTACACAGCACCTGTACAGGGGAGGAGTTTCACCAAAAATTAGAAGCAATTAATCGCATCAAAGTTGCAGAAAAATCACGTTTCAAGTTTTCACATTTGTATTATGTTTCTAATTCTCAAAATTGTACCATGAAATTATGACCATTATTAACTGTTAAGTTGCGCAGTATGTGAATGTACAGAGTGCGGCTGAATGATTTCACGCATTTGTAGGCTTATTAGAAACAAAATATAGTAAATAATGGAAAAATCTTTGAATTGACATCCAGTTTATATTGGCAACTGAAAACAGAATAAAGTAAATTGACATTATACGTACACTTCGAAAATATAAAACGCAGTTTTCGTTCGTTACGCCATTTCACTTGTGTTAGACCTACAAATGAGTCAGATAACTTATCAGCTCCCTGTATCTTCACATGAGTGCTCAAGCTTTCCACTCGTGAGTGATTAGATTTACAGTCTCATTTATATTGCTTTCTTTTTCTCTTTACCTGCAAACTTTTACCACCGCGTGCTTTCGAAAAAACATTCACGAAAACCATTGCAGAGAGCATCTTAAGTCATCGGTGTTAGAGGGTCGTGCCTTTAAGTACACTTAAGGCGTCCTAAAGTCTGAGCTGCAGCACCCTCGTAAAGTCCTCCAACAAACTCCTCCTAAAATCGGGAGTATGGTAATGCGCACCGTCGTGTATAAAAAAAGGCGGCGCTGTGGGACCGGACTAAGACGCGTTATTCCTCCGATATCGTGGTCTCTTTCCCAGATGCAAAATCTTTATTGAGCCTTTATCCGGTGGATGTACAGTATTCGCAGGAGCTTAGGACCAGGCCTGCTTGCTCTTTATGGAGTCATTGTCGCAGAGACACAGAACTGGATGTAATATGGTTATTGTATGTAGGCCAGAATATAAAATCCTTGTACGAGATTAGGATTAGTAATGTGAAGGTTTTATGAAGGTCTCATCGCAAAGTTGTGTCTTTACGGTCATTGTCTTGTGGATGTATAGCATTTACAGTCTTGGGATCAATAATGTGAAGTCTTTATGAAATTCTTCTTGGGAAGTCGTAATATTTTACGGGGTCATTGAATGACAAAGTGTCTTGAGATGAGTGAAAACAAATCTTATTGCTATAAATTGAGAAGAACTTTTTATTACCTTTTATGCCAAGACAACGATTTGAATATTACTCCCTTACGCTGCTATGAATGCTCTTAGAGTTTTCCTATCCTGTGGGATTTCGTTTTTGGCAAGCAACTGTTCTTGGCAAGCCTCTCTTCTTGGTATGAAATGTTCTTGGGAAGCCACTGCTTTTGGCAGGACGCTGGCTATCGAAAACACATATAAGCGAGCGATGCTCTTGCCTGAGCCCGGAAATTCTGCCATGGAATCCATTCTTCAGCAGCGGTGTTCCTGGATGTCCAGTACGCAGAATTCTAATGTTTCTTCTGCATTTTGTTTTGCATGTTATTGATATTTATTCGTATGGCGTTTGCGCGACACACTTATGAAAGTATAGAGCAATTCAATTCTTTCTATAGACTCAAAGATTTATCCACGAGACCAAGGAGGTGAGACGATTTGTTTGTAATTAGATCTCTAAAGTGAGAGAACTGAGAAGCCTCTCCTCCAGTATGAGATTTGTATTCTCATTACCTAACAAAACTTCTTTCTGCATTTAATGGGAAATTACTTAGGCATATCATTTTATCTCTGACATCGCCTTTAATATCCGTTGTTATTATTCTTCCATTAATATTGTTATACATTTCCATTATTTCTGAAAGCATTACTAAAGTTATTTCCGTTCTATCCGTTATATCTTTCAAAGTATTTCCACTATTTTCTGTACGACGTGAAAAATATTTCTATGCAATTGCTACACTGTACCTGATTACGTAGCTGTACATGTAGTATGTCTATTACCTGATTACGTAGCTGTACACCTAGTATGTCTATTACCTGAGTACGTAGCTGTACACCTAGTATGTCTATTACCTGAGTACGTAGCTGTACACCTAGTATGTCTATTACCTGAGTACGTAGCTGTACACCTAGTATGTCTATTACCTGAGTACGTAGCTGTACACCTAGTATGTCTATTACCTGAGTACGTAGCTGTACACATAAAGTCTCGCTCGTTTCCTTAACTCGATTTTTATCACACAATATTTCCGTTTTAATACTGTTTCAAGGAAATGTTTTTAATAGAGTAAGTTCACAAAACACTTGATACCAATTCAATTTATTAGGATTTAGTGCTGCTGATCTCCATTATATAATACGTACAAGCGTACGGTGACAGCTTCATGAGTGAAGGAAGTGTACGGGAATGCTGTAGAAAATTTAAAGACTGGCGAACTGACGTCCTAAAGAAGGTGGACGAGGGTGAAAGTCCACCACCTCTTGTACCCTTGAAATAATAAAATAACACCAAAGACCACAAAACCTATTGATACTCAAGCGCCTTACTGCATCGCTCCTGTTACATGCAACTCAAGGGCAGGTCACAGCTAGGAGGTCAAGTGCAGGTCTCAGCTGGGAGGTCAAGGGCAGGTCCCAGCTGGGAGGTCAAGGGCAGGTCCCAGCTGGAAGGTCAAGGGCAGGTCCCAGCTGGGAGGTCAAGGGCTGCTTGGAGGACCTCATAAAGCGGACGTCGGAAGTGCGGACGGAAGTGCGGACGGAAGTGCGGCTCCGACTTGTGTCAGAATTGAAAAACACGCCTGGAAAATTTATAATACAATGAACAGAATAAAAAAGAATTCTAACAAAAAAGAAGATCGCGATGGTCAAAAAATGCTAACCATGAATCTAGACAAATTCATTTTTTATTTCGTAAATTGTTTCTGTGTAAGAAAATGTAATAAAAGTGTGAAAGAAAAACAATGGGAAATTAAAAATGAAAATAATTTTACTCCTCAGCATACTTATTTACTTTGATAACTAGCCACTTCCCGTGGAAATTCCACTATTTAGATTTGATTAGTTAAAAATTATTATAGAGATAAATACATTAAAGGCTTACGACGTATTATTGTCTTTAAATGAATACTTTGTATTATTGTCATTCAGAACTACCTCTCTGCATCTTATCTATCGATAACATGGCTCAGATAGTATCCGTTAAAATTCCTTGATTTTAAAGTGGTCAAAATAAGGATCTATGAAATAAATACATTTTCAGTTGTACCCGTGGTACCATCAGAATCTAAATATTTTTCATGAATACATACAAAATTTCCATTGTGTATTTTATCTACCGATAACATGGCCGTGTAAGAGAAGAAAGCTGATAACGGAAAAATGAAGTATTCTGTAGTGATCCGGTGCATCTGGTATCCACAATACAATGCTTGTAATACATGCATACCCGTTCTGATTTCAGTTCAATAATTTTTCTTCAGTAATAGATAGGAAGTAATGGGACGGACACACACAGATACAGAGAGAGAGAGAGAGAGATGGAGATACGCTGTCTATTATGTATGTAGACTATTTTCAAAACTATTAAAGTAAGCAAAATTGCAACGTAGACATGGATAAAACATATATATAAAAGAAAAAGGAAAGAATTTCAGAGGTTTCAGAGAAAGCGAAAAAGAAGCAGACGCTGTTAGTTCTATAGGACACTTGCGTTGCGTGTGTCATGTGTTTGTGTGACTGTGTCTTGAACACAACACACTCTGTTACTCTGTTACTCTGTTACTCTGTTACTCTGTTACTCTGTTACTCTGTTACTCTGTTACTCTGTTACTCTGTTACTCTGTTACTCTGTTACTCTGTTACTCTGTTACTCTGTTACTCTGTTACTCTGTTACTCTGTTACTCTGTTACTCTGTTACTCTGTTACTGTTACACAAGTGTCTTGCTCTCGTGTAACGGAGCAAGTAGGGAGGAGGGGAGGGAGGAGGGGTTCATAAACTATGATGGGTTGAGAAATGCTGATTTAGAACATTCATTTAAAATGAATTAGATCTAACGTGCTTCAGGAAGGTGAGTGTTACATGTATAGTAAAGACCTAGCAGTGAGAGTGTCAAGCAGTGATGTGAACCACAGCGAGGAGCTCCGTCATCACCTAGCATGCCTCTCCCTCTCTCTCTCACCTGGAATTCTAATGAGTTTTTTAAAAGATTTCAGGTGAAGTTGCCAAGTATTTTCCAATCTAGAACTTGTTTAGAGTTGTAGTGCTGTGTGGGGGTGAGGTGGACCCCCTATACAGGGGGGCCCAATTGGGGGTCATGACCCTCTGGGGAGTCAAGAAGTCTTGGCAGGGGGTTGTGTTGGCAGGGGGTTGTGTTGACAGTGGGTTGTGTTGTGTTGGCAGGGGGTTGTGTTGTGTTGACAGGCGGTTGTGTTGTGTTGACAGGGGGTTGTGTTGACAGGGGGTTGTGTTGACAGGGGGTTGTGTTGCCAGAGGGTTGTGAAGTGTTACTAAAAGTGACTTCGGCTAATATTAATTTCCAAACTTTTTTGCTAGAAGTTTCCTTCCCTCTCTTTTACGAAAAAACAAATGTAAATAAAAACAACGTAAACAAAGCATCTAATTGCAAGACAGAGACGTTTTGAAGTACTGTACTCCACTGCAGTCCTAATTCCAGTCTGCAATCATCAAAGTCACGGCCAGGAATGGCAATCACGCAGCAATTCCTCACGAAGCTAAACGCAATTTAATTGCCTTGATTTCATTGCTTCACAGCGTAAGAGTTGGCAATACCAGTTGTGTGGTCTTAATTATCATTGCTCTATTTATTAGTTTACAATTATACCTAATTGCTTTCAATAATGGACAACTAATTACTCTAATTACTTTTAATTACTTGTAACTTGATTTTCGTTCGAATTGTGGTGCTTTTAACACCCACATATATGACACTCTCCACCACCCCCACTCTCCACCACCCC
>VCRD01001832.1:9198-112474 GCA_006783055.1 Trinorchestia longiramus
TGGACTGCATAATTTCTACCTTACCAGATTCGAAAACTCCGACGTCGGAAGGAAGGATTCCAGTTGTTGACGTGCAATCATGGGCTCTTATTTTCAAACTTCAATTGGTTCACCGCTGTCGCCGGGTCCTAAACGTCTTGTTAGTATAATACTGTAAGAAAAATTGCTAGATCCGAAAAGTAGTTCCCTATAACCATCAAATAAGTGTTAAAAATTCTTCTCTTCAAGAATTTCTAAGTTTAAAAACACGTTTACCACCAGAGTTGAGGTAAACTAACTTACTGGAAGTTAATCACAATTTTTTGTAAAATTTCAAACGAGAGAGCAATCGGATGTATCATCCAGTAAGAAAGCTGGCTCATTTATTCACATTATTAGAGCCCATTACTGAAACAATTCCCTTAAATATAGTAACTTCTCTGCCGTTGCATTTGTATCCGGCTTAGAGACCATGTTCGCCATGAAGAATTCATACACAAACTTACTTCATACAACACACGGAATATTATATTATGATCTGACACGGTATGTTATATAAAACAAATTGTTACAAAGAACATTCGAAACTAGATGTTCACTGAGTAAAGAAACTAGCACACTCAAATAACTCTTACTGAATCAATAACATGCTTTTAGCGACCGCTTGATGAAAAGAGCTGGGATGCGACTTAACTGCTCCTAGACTATTGTGAAGCGCTGTTTTGAGCTCCTAGAGAGCCTTGTGTATTGAGAAGCTATGTTTTGCACTCGTTCTGAAGAAAACAAGTCGATAGAACCTCCATCATTTATCAGTTTTTTTCGTTTATTACGCAGTTCCTTCCAAATCTTTGCTTGCTATGCTTATAAAAAGCGAGAGGAAGAAAATTCTAACAGTGTGAACTGTAATAATTTGTTCTACCAACTGCTATTGAAAAAAGTAAACTCAACGTAAAATCAAGAATTTGAATGTGACCTACTTCTAGCATACTCTTAATATATTCAAGCTCTTTTGTATGTGCTATCTAGAATCTTTTATTCAGATGCTTTCGCGATGATGCTTCATTGTACTTACAGTCATTCTAATCCATCCATAAGCTGCCCTTATGGGCACTTCGTTAGCAATTGCCACGGACATCGAATTGCCTTCATATTCTTCTGTAGCAGATATAATCCTAAATTTTTCCGTAGATGCTTTTCAATATATTATTCCTCTTTTTGTTACCGTATTTTTTCACTTGTGGTAAAATATGACTGGTTTCACTGTCATCGGAATTACTCATGCTGGGGAAATGCACTTGACCAAGCCTCCTTGCGAAAAAATAACACAATTTGTAAAAATCTATTCAACCCGTGGGTGTGTTTTGGATGTGCTATAATATACAATAATTAGATATGATATAAACCACCCATGTTTTATTAAACATTAAGACTAGGTGTTTTCTGTCATCTTAGTCTCGGAAGGAATGCATCATTAGCAAGGCACTTGGAGGTTCTTTCGCTGCCCATCAAGCAGACACATTCGATTGTTCTTAGAATAAGGCTGGGAATAAGAGTGTTTTCTTATAGCTCCTTTGCTTTTTCCATTTTCCAAGTCGTGAGTCAGCTTACGTCTTCTTTCGTTACATCAGTTTGCCCAGATGCAGAGATAGCTGTAAGAGGCGTCATTGAAAGGTTTTGGTCTTAACCTTCTAATATTTTCTCTAAGAGTAATTAACACACCACGTAACAAATATCGTCTCTTGAGAATTAAGCTTTCAATGTGAGTTTGAATTACGTCAAGGATTCCGGTTAGAAAATTAAATGTAAAATTTAGCCCAGACTTCCGCCATTTCTCTAAATTAATATGTTTACCTTCCCTACAGAATCATTCGAGCTATGCTATCTACTCTGCCCTAGAGCGAGTATACTGTAGTCCCCCAAAATTATATTAATCAGAAAAATAACTGTCGGTAGAAAATGATGCATGAAGTAATGTATCTCAGATTCCCAGGAGACAGTTCGTGTAGAACCTATTTCCCTACCACTGAAATGTTTCAGGTATTTTCCAGTTTGTGTGGCACGGTTTGAATGATCTACTTTAAATTGTCCTGTAAGTTCCCTAATGGTAAGGGTGAGATTGTCTGGCTATTGCTTATAGCCCTGCGGGATGAATTTTTCTGGGACGACCTTCTTTTAGCTCGCCATTCAAACTGAAATTTCCACTTCGAAAACCAGAAAAACCACTTCCTGCAACTACTTTCATTCATTCTAATGATCTCCATTAGAGCCCTGAATAGACTTTGATCCTGCACTTGGAAAGATACATTTATGAAACTCATAGAGCAAAAGATATAATTTGATGTTTAGATGGGACGGACATGTACAGGGATGTACCGATTTTCATGATGGAATATTACAGGGATCCATTTATGTAGTGAAGATGTGTATCATTATTATCGCCTTCTTAAAAATATTCAATCAAGTTCCGGTTTTCTTACTTGCTGAATGAATAGTAAATATTAAGACGGCATGGAAAATCTAAATCATCTGAATTATCCACCTCTACAATCCTAATAAAATATTTGCACTACAGTCACGTCAGCAAACTTTCTCGAGCAATTAAATTGAAAAAATCTCTCAAATGAATTTGCTGTCAGGTTTTCTCAGAAATTCTATCCGAGTTTTAAAGAGATAATTTAAGGGATTGAATCTCGCGTTACCTTAAATTTATGGTTTCATTTTTTTATGTGTATTTTTTTGTCTAGTTTAATAAGCTTTAACGTATAAAAGCTTTTTAATACCTTAAAGAAAAAATTTTGTTTCGAGGAGAAGGATTCTGAAATGTGAGCCTTGAGTTCTTCATGTCTTTTGACAGTTGAATCATTCAAATTATTCAGTAGACTACTAAAATGATGATAGTCATCTATCTCATATGTTTAAACTCTTACTTTCACAGTTTCTATCTCTGGCCATCTTGTGTTATTTTTTATTTCCTTACTTCATTCAGCTCTGACCTATGTAACTTCAGGTGCACTGCACTTGAATCTAATTTAAATCAATTCAATTGTTTAAATAGTACCCCCGGTCTCCATCAACATGGTATGTTAGTAATAAAATGTAGTTAGAACATACCTTACCTGACATTTGCTTAAATTTCTCAGAAAAAAGATTCTTCCAAAGCGCCTCAGCGATCCTTTTCCCATTACATCACGGTGCACTTTGAAACATTTTGGAGTTTTCACCATCAACCAACTTAAACTTTAACTGAATTCGTAGGAAAATAATTCCCATTATGAGGTTATTATCATCTGTCAATAATAATAAGGTGCGATGACGTACATTTCAGTGATATAAATAACAGCAATCACATGCTAACAACAAAGACCCTTACCCAACCATATCACTAGTGATAGATCAACTCTGAATTTATGGTGCCATAACTCATCTCCCATACCGTGCCACTTAGACACATTGATCACCTCTGTAGACATTCAGTGCATCAAATTTGAGTAGATAACCCAACATTAGAAATAATTGAATAAACTAGGCAAAATTTCATGATTCTATCTGAAAGAAAATAAATTTTCAATGAAAAATCCCGCATCAAACTTAGGAATGACTTGGAAGAGATGTTACTCGCCGGTATACCTCGTTCACCACAGGCGAAAATATTTTTCCCTTTGTATTGTACACTTTAGGGAAGCCAACCTTCATTCTTTCCTTGGTGCAGTCGAGATCATGAGTCGAGCTCTCTTCCATGATCCCCTCTTAACGACTTGGGGATTCCGGAATGAATTGCTCTCGCAATTATTATTCCACTTTAGAGCTTTACTCCCAACTTCAACCAGAAGCACTTCATATTTAAATTTTCACATAGCAAGGGCCCTCAAAAAGGTGAGTCATTTCGCTTATTTTAAATTTAAATATTTCCTTTGGAGTGCTCGGCTTATTCTGCAGAGCGGAGATTCTAATGGTGAACCAGTTTACTTGGTGCTGCGCAAGCTATGCATTTGTTTTCCTACGCTCGACAATGAAGCGTGAACCAATAATCAGGCAGTTCTGCAGCCCAAAACTAGAGTAATTTGAGGTGTATGGGGCAAGTGCAGAACTGAAGAAGCCAAACAGATGAAAATCTACTGATTTTTTATTTCAACGAGACTAGTTCTTTAATAATTCGGAATTCGATCGACTAAACTTAGATGAGCAAAATATGAATGCAATGTATACGTCGTTAATTCAGGAAGCAAACACGCTCAAGTAACATTGCGTAATGTTTATACTTGTGATATTACATAATAATAGTTAACTTTTGTTCAGAAAACTAGTTTACACTCTGGCTTTGAAGTAAATGTAGCTCATGTCTGCTATTTTTAAAGACTTAACAGATCATATCTCCTAACAGTCGAGTTGTTTGCTATTAATCTGAAAATAATGGTCTGTTAACCTAGTCAGATTAAGTTTGTAAGTTACTCTGTGAGTATTAAAATAAATAACATTCTGAAAAACGATTTCAAACTCAAGCCATGATATCAGGCAAAAAAACATGTTTTTTGTGAAGAATATTAGGTTGTTTGAATAAAATAAACTTCGAACCATTTCATTAAATTACTGTCTACATGCTTAGATTTTGCGGTTTTGATAGCCTGCAAATTTTTGATTTGTTTTAAATCTTGCGACGAGGTGGACCACAGACCAAACTGTTAACTTTAAAGCTAAATAAGGCGAGATATCTGAGATAAAGACTAGATGTTATTATACTATTTCATTCAGCTCACGACGACACTAATGATACCATACATCATCGATATAATCTCTTATATGGGACCAAAGTTTTTGAAAATTAAGTTTGTTTCTTACTCTAACATTTTGATCATGTTTATGTTATTCTGAGCGCGTTGTTATTAAGTTGAGCTAAGGCATGAATATTTTACCAATTCACTATCGGAGGAGCGAACTCTTTCAGTTCTCTCTGGGAAGTTTATATGTTTATCAGGTAGTAATTACATACTTATTAACAAAAACGGGCACTTACACATATTTGTGATATCAGGCGACAGAACTTACAGAGAATGTCAGGTATTGAGGCTGCATGTATCATCGTTTATTGTTTTGGTAGATTTGGATGCAATTTTTGTAGCAGTTGGGATGGACCATTTCTTTGGTATAGGTTAAAATAAAGACGGAGATAGGCTTAACACGTTGACTCCGAAGTGGTACGTATGTGTACCACTTAGGTTAGGTTCTGTAATTTTTTCAGATCCTTCTAGTGACTATGCGCACAAAGTGAAGTTTTACACCAATCAGGCAATCGGAGGCAACGTGTTAAAGTCATCGATCCTAGGTATCCCAAATTAAAGTCGTTTACTTTTATTTCATATTTTACAACACATGAACATAAACAGCCCTCTGTGCTTCCTGAGTCACACTTTATTAATATGCGATTCATTATTTTTCCGTTATTTTCAGATTCCACTCTCGAGTTCCACATACTGTAGAAGCACTCGGGCTTGAAAAGTACATGCTCCTTCAGAGGGGAGCTTTGTGACGGTCAGAAGACGATCTCCTTAGAATTCTGCTCGAGAAATCCGGTCATTCTTCACCTTTCAAGTCACTTCCGCCTCTGTCACCGACGCTGGATCCATTGCAGTCGCAGTCGAGGTGTGTCTGTACAGACAGCTTGTCTTTTCTCAGCACTTGAGAGTAAGAAGAAAGGAAATTGAGCCAGGGGAACGATGGAGAACCCATCAGGTTGTTTAGATCTCAGTGAAAGTTCTAGCGGCCTGGCAAGCATTTCCGTGCACATTTTTAATGGAATTCCTATTATGATATAAAAAATATTTGACTCCTGGAACAGAAGTCGAGAATTCAAGCATATAGCCCCATATCTCGGCTATATTGAGCATCAATCGCAGCAATGTCATATGGCATTTCCAAATATAAGTAGCCTCGTCTGTTCACCTCTTAATTCGGAAATATCCTACATACTCTGAAGGAAATGTTTTGGCAAATTTTACTCGCATTGAACCATTTACGGTTCCACTGTTCGTCCATTAGCATGAGGCACCTCAACCGAGCTTTCCTACAGCATGTCATAAATCGGAAAGCGAGTCAACAATGGATTTGAGTCAAATGAACCCAAGAAAATTAACGTAAGAGGTTTACCGTAATTTAAATGAACAAGTCACCATACCTATTCATTAATTCTGAATTAAATTTGAATTCAATCAACAGAGGCATACGTATAAAAAAGTTTTACGTACACTCTAGGTTTAGGAGATACAGTATCTAGAAGCCTCCACTGGGTGAAAAATATTCGTTAATAACTGACAACGTGATATCTATATTCATCATTGGTTTTTTCTTCATAATTTCACATTCTACAATCCGTTCAAACGTTGCATGTCTCAAATGCGTCTACAGGATGTAAGAAGACGGCCGGTGCTTAAGTTGAATTGACGACACAAGGAAACCAAAAGCTCGGACACGTGATAGATACGGTCTTCCTTTGCAGACGAAGCGATGCTTCCGAGAACGAATGGCATAGAAGTCATTGCTGGCGCCTGGAGAGACGGATGGATCGCTGAGCAATTGATTTTGCAATTCACACTACTTTTGCTGAGCCCTTCTTCAGAAGCTGAAAGTGTTTTTCATGCATTGCATTCCTACACTGCACACACATACTACTACCTTTCCACTGAAAATAGGAGAATGTTAAACCACCAATAAAGAACAGCTTCATGAAATAAAAGTTTGTATTGAAATTTTTCCATTTATCTGCTACAGTGGGTAAAATACACATTATTCAGGAAACCAACTCAACTACTCAGATACGAATGTAAATAGTAACATCAATTTCTAATGAGTGTGATTTACTTCCTATACTTCATTATCTCTCGCAACCGTACATATGATAATACTTTTCTTTATATTGCTTTCTTATACTTTTTCCTAAAGACTTTCATCAATACGACCTATCAATAACGAAAATGTTTACATCGTTCGTCAGGTGTTGATTACGGCCATGTTGACAAAACTCAACACTGAGCTTTGAAGCTTGTCTCACGTTGATGCCATGGTACTGCTAGCGTGTTTCACATTTTCACGAGCTTCTCGTGTATAAATTTCGTATTAACAAGTTAATAAATGGCTACTTGAATTGAAATTTGTGCCAATTTTTATCTCACACAATGCTCCTGTGGTCTTTTTACCTCATTGAAGCTGGTGAACCTCAGTATAAATGATAAAATAGTTAACGTCTCGAGTTATTTACTTTTGAGTCGTCCTCTTACACTCCACTTTAAGGATACGTCTCAAAAATATAATAATTACAACACAACACAGTTTGATACTCGTTGCATTTTCTGTTCAACTTGTCAGCACGGAAAGGAAATCAATTTATTGCTCAACGCTGTTTCACAAATTTCCTTTCTGTGAAATGAATTAATGTATGACTAATAATGATACATTATTACAGCCGTTAATTGCATGAAAATAATTGCAAATTAGAGCAAACCTACTGTATTGTTTGGATATTCAATGGTTATTTGAAATTTATACAGGGTGTTCAACAGTGATGATTCTATTAAAATATAAAATTAATTATTTACGCTGACGTGTTATTTTATTTTAAAACTTATACCAATAAAATTATATGTTTTCCAAGTACAATATTCATTAGTATGGTAGTTACTTAGACAAATGGATAACTTTTTTAGAATGGCATACTGCGGGAAAATCGCCTAAGGATACTAATAAAAGCTTTAATGTGAACACAATGTCCGTGTGGAGAACTGTGAAGCGGTTGAAAGATACTGGTCAAGTAAAGAATAAGCTCAGTCAAGGCTGTCGTCGAAAAGCCAAAACCTCAAAACTGGCAAAATCCACCAGCAAAACTCAAAAGAAATCCAAAGAGATTCTTCACATATGTATACGACAGAAGACGAAAATGTTTTTGTCAGAACCACATCCATGACTTGAAGACCTCTAATTGCAAACATCAAAAGAAACAGCCAATGTTTGCGAAAACTGTAGATAAATGGCGTGCAGGTACTGAAATTCTTCTCTCTCGGATCCGCTAAGACACGCTACCGAATCTCATATTCAGTGACCAGAATAAATTTGATGTCCTGTAAAAATTTAACGCACCATCTAGCGAGTAAGCTCGACCGTTAAAGCTCGTAAATATTGGAACATTAAAAGTACTTTACTGTATGAGGACTCGATAGTACAAGGCGGCGTGAAGGTTATCCCATTTCTAGCAATAATATTTAGGACCATCCAGTGCTATTGATTGTGTGGTTTAACTATTGCAATGTACATAGAATAGAGCATAATATGGTAACAGGAACGAATACGTGCCAAAATAAGGACCAAAAGTAACTCAATCTCTTCTAGAAATATTTGAATTAGATGCTATTGAGAAGTAGTTTATCATCAGCAGTGTGGTTTTCCTGCTCACTGGTGCAAAGAAAGTCTTATATTGCTATCAGATCAATTTTCCGACCGATAGATCAGCTGCCGAACTCAGAAGCCTTGGTCCGCTCACAGCCCTGAGCTGTCTCCTTGACTACTGATTTGGCGAAGAAATGAAACCCATTGACCACTAACACAATCCATCAACAATAGAAGATTCGAAGAAAACAGCGAGAAAAGTGACCATAGACAAAGTTTGAGGCGTCGCAGGTAGTTTTAGGACTTCTTCAAATTTGTGCCCTTAGCAGTGGATCTTATTTTGAAGCTGAAATTTAGGCTTGGACATTTATTACGAGTACAATAAAGACACACAAGCACACAATATTCAGGAAATATATTTTATAGCTTTTCAATTTACAGTAAATCTTACATGATATTTACATAATAAAGCATTAAAATTAGGAAAAAACTTCATGAACAGTGTATACCTGTAGATTTAAACACACTGATATAGTGCAGCTGTTATGAGTTACGAGCTAAAATGATTAAAAAAATTCTCTAACAGCTTTAAATTAAAGATTTGGCAACATCTTGGCATTGTTGGCAAGTAAATAATTTATCATTCTAAGATGCACGCATATGATCCATTTGTACTCATAATATTTGAGTGAATCTAATACAGATCTTATGTGTTCGTGTTTCTCTTTTAATTGTTCAGACTGATCATCAGGAATTACACCGAATAAGTTACCATTATGGAGTAACACACACGCACTTTACATAGACTGTTCTTTTTATTATCTATGAAAAGTTTCCATTCACTTGGATCATAGTCTGAAACACTCATCACGTTTCACAGTTCATGAACGTCGCAACTGTAAACAAGAGCTTCACTTTTTAAGCATGGTAAGAGATCTCTCATCATGTTCTTATCAAAAGTTATACATGCTTTCTCCTAAAACAAACTCTTCTCTTTAAGTCTGAAAGCTAACACTTTTGCTAGCTCTTTTGACAGCCTTAAGTCTCTAACTAGATCATTCAGTTATTACTGGCTTAAGTTTCTACGTTCTTTGATCGATGTGTAAAGTCTTGAGCAATGTCAAGTTCACTGCTTACATCACATTCTTGTGTGTCCCTTTCATCATCCAGTGAAGAAAGCTCTTTGAATACAGATTCTGGAATTTTATCTGAACGAAGGACTTTACGAATTCCTGAATCTAGATTTGGGTAGCTCATTTTATGTCTCATTTTCTTTCTATAACCAGAAGTTTTTGTAAGACATAAGTAACAATTCTTTACATGGTTTTTGGTTCACTGTCAGGTCTCCCGCTGACAGCAATTATCGTCGATTATCTTTATAGTGGATCCACTCGTTTACTTGTTACTTCGTATATTCTCTTTATCTCGTTTATCTCCTTTCTCTAAGATATATATATTCTGCTGGTACAGTAAGGCAATGAAACGTTATTCCAGAGGTTGCTTTATTCTCTCCAATCCGTAAGGGTGTTACACAGCTGACACAGGTGAGTCAAATGGTAACGGCTGTACGGAACACACAACTATGGGCAACCTTGCTATATATACTCGGTCTTATCTATGACTTGCGTCCGGTGACCGTGAAGCGGCCACCTTGAACTTGGTGTACTGACATCACCCCACACCATAGAAATGTCCAATCCTAATTGTTTTCTTGTGTCCTTCGTCCACTGACGTAGATTTTTGATACCTGGTTTAGAAAAATTGTACAGGGCCCACGGTTTATCCCTACCACCTAATTTAACCCTAATGTAAGCGAAGTATGCTCTTTTCACAGAGGTACTAAATTTCATTCTGAGTTAGTGTAGTTTAGCCACCGCATGCATAGCAAAATGATTCAGGGGAATTCAAACAGTTCATTCACAATGACGCCATTTTATTGAATGCTATTAAATATTAAATGTATATACATATATAGATGTTAAATTGAACTGTCAGTTTTTGTTGCAAATTAAATGTGAGGATAAGAACATTTTTCCAGATTTTTCAAAAACTCATCTAAACGATGAGCTAATGAATGGAATAATTGTACACAATAATAATTCATATATTTTATAATGCTCCCATTTTTATATCGCAACTATCATGATCAAATTAATTTAAACATTATGTAATTTCATCTCAATATTTTTTTGTGCTTTTATTCTCCTAATTCCTTTATTTTTTGGTTGAAAGTAACTACTGTATAATGCATTCAAAAACCCTGTCAGCTAAATCCTTTTTTGAGTACAAGGAGATATGTAAGAACAATAAAAGCTCGGAAGCAGGTGAAATTGAATGTTGCTATGTTTATGCACATTTTCATAAAAAGTCAATTTTGATGACTGATCATGTCAGGTATTTAAAAATACTGAGTATCTTACATTCTATAAATTTAACAAAAAATTGGTGTATCTAAACATTCAAAGCAGCAATATTCATTATTAAACAAGAAAAGAATCCGGTTTTTAGGACAATTTAGACAACTGACAATCTAGGTTCTAAAAATTTTATGTTTACAAAACTTGAACCTCAATGCGATACGGGTTAACGTTAACCAATTGAGGCGGAAGCTTTGCCAATCAACTTTTCTAGCCAGTTGGTAACTTTCAGAGAGGCTCCTAAAAAGAATTCGAAACTTGATTTCTAGTGACTACTCGACTGTGGAATGTATATTGCAGGGTTCCTAATTTAGGCCTGTAAAAAGCGTTGTTGAGATCTCATTGGAACATAATGCATGTCGTATACTTTCTGCACCAGCTTAATCGGATGGAGCGCCAGCAGTAATACACCAGCGGACTACCTAATTAGATAACAGGTTTTCTTCCATGACGGGTCAGGTATTTTCCTTTGTGGTAAATTAGGTGATGAATGAAGCATTCTACCTCTTCGTTACTGAATTCGTTACTGCTTCACTCCTCTCTACTTCACAATATCATGACGCTAAAAAGCTCACGATTCGATTGTAAAATGTTTTGAAGCGATTACACTAATAAATTCAATCAAATTCCTATTATTGGACCTCGGTTTGTCGGTCACTTTCAATTGGCTAAAACAACATTTGAATTCAATTTAATTAAAGGGTTTCGAAGAATGACTTGTGGATCAGCATCAGAATTCAATTTAACTAGCATATAAAAATAAAGAATCATTTATTTGAGTTTCACCTGCTGAGAGAGAATAATGAAGTGACAAGACGTTGCCAATGCCAACAATTCCATTAGAATCAAGTTTGAACAAAGCTACTGACAATTAATGGTGCTATAAATTGCTGTTGGGCAAACCATTTAGTGCGTTCCTCCGTCTTTCAAAATTTGAAAATCTTGTTCGCATTTATTATTGCCAGGAAATTGAGGAAAGGAAATTATCATTAGAGGGGTTTGAAAGCGATGGAAAATTATCCGCCTCCCCGCTCTAGGATCACAAAGAGCAGTCGAGGTTCTTCAAATTAAGTTTGACGGTTGTTCTTTGTGCTTTCTTCGGGAGGTCTTCTTTCTTGAAAAAATCCATCACCAGAATTGAAGAAGTAAAACAATGTCGTGTGATACTGACAACTAAATTTTTCAATCAAAATTGTTTAATAAAAATGGCTTATAATAAATAAATGATCCAGCAAATTACAAAACTTAGTTCACTTTTTTACTGCCTGAAATTCAGAGTATTGATTTTTTATTTGGAAAACAAATTGAAATTGAATCGATTTTATTCAATATCAAACACATTTAATCATTATATAATACCATTTTTCCCGTTCACATACTTTTATTGCACGTTTCTTTGATTGCCGGCTGTGTTATTACATTTTTTGTTTTTCAAAAAAATTTACGCATGCCCTAAATACTTGAATAAATAATTACTTGATTTGTAAACTGCGCGTGAAATGTTAATACAGGTTCCATTAGTATTTTTTCCACACTTTTTGGTCCAAATTTTATTGTGTGAGTTCAACCACGAAGTCAATTAATTCTAACCTCATTTCCAGCAATCTTAACGCATACATTTTCTCTCAATATTGAAGCCTAACGAATGATTCAGGAAAGAACGGTGAGGGCTAGTATTAATTTCATTTGATTCTTGCTCTTTGTTGCGTAAGTGTAATTCATAAAATCCTACTGCTCGCTCTCAATACCGCTGCTGAAAAGTTTCTACCGTGGATGCTAATCTTGTACTTCAAAAATTTGTTAATTGAAATGAAGTTAATCTCACTCACAAAAACTGACTTTTCCTTCTAACTTGAAAGGAAATATCTCGTTTTGGGTCCGTGAGTGGTTAAGTTTTCTCGTATTTCAAAAGAAAATAATTCCCTCAACGAGGACAGGTCACATTCGCGTTGAAAAACTGGCAAAGTTAGACAGCACAAACGTACGGTTTCCTGCAGGGCTGGCGTCAGTACCATATGTGTTTAGTCTGTCAGCCACAGAAACCAAAGCTGTGAAGACCCTTCAAGTGTCAACAAATGTTTACAAGCTCTGCAACATTTGAGTAAAATGTATTTACTGATTTCTGCTCTTTACACTTGAGATTATTCATTAGGACGTTAATCATTCCAAGTATCCGTGGATGTTCCAACGCCAAAACCGTCACTCATAATCAGACCGGTGATCATGCTATTTTGTATAAAAAAGGTTATGTATGGACGTGAGTTTTTCATATCGCTTTCTAAACTAATGAGAAATAAAGTCCGCTCAACTTGCAGGAAGTTCATCCAAAAGTGCACAACTTAAAAAGATTGACTTCAGTTGTTATTACCAAGCACAAGCAGATCTTGTGAACCTATAATGTATTCCTCTCTCGCTGAGCGCTGAAGCTGTGAAGTTCGCTGTGATTTTAGGCCCTCAGCAAACGTAAATGAATTAGATTTAAAGTCATGAAGAAAGCAAAAGTTATTTTTGAATAGTAATAACAGAAATTTGAATTGAAAATAATGGCCAACTAGAAAATAATTTTGAATATTTGGATACATTTTTGGGCTTTGTCATTCCTTAACGTGTCTAGTTACTTTAAAGAAAATAAAAAATACAAACCATGCAATACGCTATTCATGTTCATATGATTGAACACTGGTGAGTGAAATAATTTTCAACTGTACAACATTCTACACAATATTGTGTATATACGGATGGTGAGACATAACATAGAATTTATTAATTCATTTACATGCATTCATTTTTCGGTTTCCTTTCGCATTGCGAGGCTCATAATTTCGTTATCCCGCCCATAAAACGATAATATGTACATTTATACAGCATAATATCATAAATATCACATATGAAACATTACATATATAACAGATCTTTCAGAATCAAATACAATCCTATTCAATTCAAGAAAAAAGTGTAAAAACTACATTGTTAAAGCAAACTTTCAGTAAAGTATTAGATTATATTGACAAGGATACAGCGTACTTGAAATATTTGTCATTATCCTGAGTTAATACTCATTTCACTCCAGTAAAGTATTGAAGTTTTAATATCTGTTCTCGTATTAGACAATACGTGGTGATTAATTTCTAACTGCTCGAGTACGAATGAATTTTGTGTGAAAAACGGGTGAAATATGCTGGAATTCTTCTTTTTATGGAGCTCTATGTTATACAAGAGCAAGTCTAATTCGTGCAGAGTTTTGCGAGGGGAAAAAGTATAGAAAATATCAGGTTCTGCGTTATTGACGAAGTCAACGCACTCACCAGGATTTCCCAGAAGTCCCACACAGAGACGAACTTTTACGACAAACAACACGTGTCTCACAAGGCTGAGGCTGCCAGCTTTTTCCAAGAAGTCATAGCTGCGAAAGACGGCGTAAAGTCTTTAGGGGAGGGGAGGAGAACACCAGGAGGAGACGCTTAAATAATTCATGAGGCAAAGGCTCCTTGCAAGTGCAAACGAGATTACTCAGGCCTTCAGTGCGCATTAAATTGCCTTCTGTTATCCTGAGAATTCATTTCATTCGCCACTGAAGCGAGGAGCTGCATCGATCAGTTCTATCCGAATTTTCTATCACATTCAATACCTTACTTTACTACTCGCATCCTCATCAGAGAGGTATTTTGTCCCACTCCCGGTCATTCATATATAAAGGTTACTTGAAAGAAAATTTGGGTTAGTCTGAACTTCTTTCAGCCTTTTGCTCATCCCAATATTAAGTTTCATTCACGAATCACTAAGCCTCATGTTTTCTAAAAAGAGCCTCATACTACCAAAATGGTCTAACTTGCCTCAGTGTATGAGTCCTGAAAAATGATAACTCAATGAAAAGTTTAGAACGGTGACAATATTTCAATCTAGATAAAATGACAACTCATTGCACGGCTGAAAAAATTCAAAATATTTAACAGTACATTTAAAAAGCACCAAGCACAATAGCTGTTTGAGCAATCAGACATTATTGAGCGCGCAAGATAGTAAAACATACGGTAATATACCGAGTCAAAATACGCTTCTGGTACGCACCATTGTAGAGATGACAAACGACAAATGATTTTACTTTTTTATTCAGTTGTAATCACACCATACCATCAAATCACCATACACATGCATCATTCAAGCCACACGAACAGTGTTTCATCTCCATTCCGATTCCTGTCAATTACTTGTTCTCTTTTACTCTACCTCCACCGCTACTGTAACATTCCCCCTTCATTTCAAATGTCGTTTTAACTTTTATCGCGCATTACACTCTTCTCGCTCATTCTCAACCTCACACTATTGTGCTTCTAAGCGCACACTCAATCTTCACCCTACACATGTTCTCAACATTCACTTTTCTGCTGATATGTTCCACCCTCACTCTCTTGATTGACTCTACTCCCATTTTTTAATAGAGTCCTATTCCACAATTTCCAGATACTACACCATCACACTTGTCATGAAATACACTGTTTTCACTCTCCTAATATACTCTACTTTTACTCATATTAAACTTCCTCCCTTCACTTTTCTCATTCACTCCACTGTGACTCTACCCATCCATGTCACCCTCAAAGTAAATATATAGTATACTCACGTACTCTATGTCTTTTTACAAATCTATTTCGCTTTCATCCATCTAACATATTCAAAATAAACTCTTCACATGCACTTCACTTTCGTTTTTTTACTTATGAAATTCAGCTTTTCTTCTCATCCCAATCCGAATTTTTTCGTCAGTTTACCGGAGATAATCATCGATTTGTGGTGATAATCATCGTTTTAAGTAGGAACTTCCAACGATAGAAATAGTACCGGTTATTACCGGTAATTATAGGTATTTCCAGACGATGAAATGTTCGCCGACGATATTGACCAGTCTTTACAGTCTTATTCCTACCGTCATTTCAAGCATAGGGAAAAGACGATAAAAATACAGTCTTTTTCAGATAATAATTACCGGTTTATCGTAAGAAAAGGCGATAATTACCGGTTAATCCTGACGAAAATTAGCGCCGGTCAGACGATAAAATTCGGATTGGGATGCACTTCATTTTGATTTTTCTACTCATGCACACAACCTTCACTCACCCAATAATACATTCCACCATCACACCCACACATTGTTTTCAAGTAACTTCTACGCACTGCTTGTATTTTTCCATCCCCTTATGAAGTTAGACATTTTTCAATTCAGTCACATTTTAATCCCAACAACTTTGCACTGCCATTGTTCTACTATTATTCTGCAATTTGGTAGTCACGTTGCCTTATAGTGCAATCATATTTAAGCTGCTACAATAAACAGAATATTAGATAATAAGTAAAGTGCACATGCTGTTCGAGCTTTACTTTAAGGTAAAGAAACCCATTTCCGCCGTCAGCGACCAGCCAAAGTTGTGTTATGGAAAGCAGCTGTTTCTGCAGATCCAAAGCTCGTTCGATATTCCTCAAAAAGGACATGTGTGGGATCCTTAATATCACATAAAAGTGCTGAAAAAAGTGTTAATCCTGCGTCAAGAAAATATTTTGGGTCCGTCGCTCCCACCTCAGAGAGAAAAACAGCTTCACCAAATCCTACAATAGTGGAGCTGTCCTGAAAGAAGCTCTCCTCACTTCATTGTCAAATATTAGCGACAGTGAAGCCCAAGTTACGTGTTGTTTATGCTCACCGACCACTTGTATGAAAGCAATGTTCAACTCAAAAGGAAATCATATTGTAATGTGATGCTGAAATGGATTCTGAACGTATAGTGAAACATGAACAAATATTCTTTTTTAATTAGAGTAACTTTGTAACTTATAATGAGCAATGGATACTTAATGAAATGAATCTTGTCCTTGGATTTAAATCGAGTAAATATGTATGAAGAAATTCCATCAGCTATAAGAGTTTTTTATAAAGAAAAATCACCAACTAATTATTTTAAATTTCCAACCACAGAAACAATGTTCTTGATTTATAATAATGTACTACCGTAAAATGACTAGCGTAATTGAAAGACTTTTACGAGTACAGTCATTTAGTACTCGTAATTCTGTTCTCTTGACTGTGTTTAAGTTCCTTCTTTACTTCAGGACCCCATCTAGTAATATATTACTAGTGTATATATATATATATATATATATATATATATATATATATGTAGCTCATTAATAGCGTATTTTGCTACATAAGCTGTAATTTAAGATCATGCTTGCATTTCCACTCTGATTAAGTACATGATTAACAGAACTCAATCATAATTTAAGAATTTGGGTTATGACCTGTAGTAACATTTAACGCGTAAAATGCTTTAAAAACTCATTTTAAGCATTACGAAAAAGGTCTGTACTGTTTACATGTATTCGGGATTATTGTTTTCTTTCTGTTTTGCAATGCATTGAGGCCTTTATCACTCGTTTCCCTTCGTTTCTTGAAACATTTTTTACTCTGGGAAATATTACTGAGGCCATCACAGGTGTCATCAAGTGTTCAATGCATTGCATTTGCTTTGAAGAAAAAGAACGCGATGAATTTGTTCGAGCATAACCTCAAGGGTGATGTATGCCAGATATACCTTTGAATCCCCATCGTAAATTCTTCCGAAAGGGATATCGCCTTTTTTAATGTAATTTAAACGGGCAATAAAAGTATCCGTTTTGTTGGGATGCAGCGCGTCTTTTTGCGTAGCGACGAGCTGCATGCAAATGTCGGCCGAGCGCCCGCCTGCTTCGGCGGCAAAGAATGCTGGGCTACTGGGCTACTGGGTTACTGGGCTACTGGGCTGCTGGGCTACTGAGCTACTGGGCTACTGGGCTACTGGGCTGCTGGGCTACTGGGCTACTGGGCTACTGGGCTACTAGGCTACTGGGCTACTGAGCTACTGGGCTGCTGGGCTGCAAGGCTACTAGGCTGCTAGGCTGTTGGGCTGCTGGGCTGCTGGGCTACTGGGCTGCTGAACTGCTGGGTTGCTGGGCTGTCTAAACAGTCCCTCGTGTGTACAGCGGAAACCAATCAATTTCGCATGTTCCAGGGTAGCTGGTTCAGTTTGGTCAATGTATCGCACACCTACACTCAAGTATTGCTCTGCAATATTGTAAAAAACGTCTGGTAGGTTCTATTCATCAAAGCTGTTCTTTTTCTAAATTAAACACTATTGTGAATTGTAAATCGAAATGCATCAATATTTCGTAGAACATAAGTCTTTAAATTATTTTTCTCCCTCAACCCAGAAACAAAATGTAAATAAATACATAGCAACAAAAGACTTTGTACATGTTTCGATAAAAATCATTAAACGTCTATCCATACCATGATTATTCTTCACTAAGAAATCGAAATATTTCCAAATTTGCTGCTTGTTAATCGAGTCTGCTGTGGCTTCGACTACTTACATTGGTGCAAAAATTGTTCTCAAACTATACAGTTTTCTTTCTAAATATCGTTTATTGCTCAGTCCTCGTTAAAAATTACCCACATGTATCAGAGAAGGTTGGTAACGGTATGTTTGTTCTGATACAAGCCGATAAAAGGATGACCCTTAACGTAGAAAATATAATTAACTTTAAATTTTATTAATAGCACGACTGAAATGTTATGTTTACATTCTAGATTCAAAGTTGCCTGCTTCCCTCCTTTGAATCGCTAAGTAGCACGCGGCTCACTGGGCTCAACTTCAAATCATTTCAAGTCTCCTCGACGAAATTTTAGTCTTCACAATCAGTCTTTAACATCGTTATTTTCTTTATTTACGTAAAAACTTGACGAACAGTCGACAAGAAAAATTTTATGATAATGGAGTTATTATTTTAATCTAATTTATTCATTGCTTATTTAGCATGTATACCGTGAGGAGCAAAATAATACAATACGTTGATTAAATTGCCAGATTGCACATTTAATTATCAAAATTGGACTATACATAAACAATAGTATAAAAAGGTGAATATTATATCTAAAACCCTCAAATATTTAATAGAAAAAATATATAGGAACATGTATAATAAATATGGGAACAAAAGTTTACAATATCCGACTTTTTTCTCGATATTATACATGAAAATTATTGTAGAATTATTCCAGAATGTTCTAATGCATCCTACTATTTGGCAACCGAACTTTCGTCAGCATTCATGTCCAATAACGTGTCATTAGTACAGCAGCTCTCGTTCTGAAAGGTTGTAAGAATGGATAAGAATAAGGACTTCAGCCAAGATCTTCGCGAATGTATTGTGGAGCTCCATGATAAAGGTTTAGGATATAGGAAGATAAGGGCACAACTGTGTGTCCCTATAGCCTCGGTTGAAACCATAATACGTAAGTGGAAATGCCGGAATACGACTCTCAGCAAGCCTCAAACTGGCCGTCCACGGAAGATTAACAACCCTGCTGCTCGAAAATCGGTCCGAACAGTAGTACAGAGGCCTCAAACTACTCGTAAAGAATTGAAGGATGATCTCAAGGCATCTGGGATCGAAGCCAGCAAACACACGATCAGAAGGGCACTACGCCGTGACGGTCTTCGCTCCCGCACCCCTCGACAGGACACCTATTCTCCAGAAACGTCACGTCAAGGCCAGGCTGAAGTATGCAAACGACCATTTGAACAAGCCAGCAGCAATTTGGAACTCAGCACTGTGGTCAGATGAAACCAAAATCGAACTAATTGGGAAAAACAGCACAAACCATGTTTGGAGGCAACAAAACGAAGAATATAAGCCAAAGTGCACCATCCCCACTGTTGAGTTTGAAGGTGGCTCAATCATGGTGTGGGGAGATTTCAGCTCATCAAGGGTATGTGAACTTCACATCATTGAAGGAACCATGAATGGCAGGAAATATTGTGAAATATTGTAAGAGCAATTCCTACCTTCAGCTCGTTTGTTAAAATTGAAACGTGGATGGAAATTCCAACAAGACAACGATCCAAAGCATATTGCAAACGAAACCAAGGAATGGTTGAGGATGAAGTAAATCAACATTTTAGAATGGCCAAGTCAATCCCTAGACATGAATCCGATCGAATACTTGTGGAGGGAATTGAAATTGAAGATTCAGAAGAGAGGTCCCAAATAACATCACTGAACTCAAAGAAATTTGCATTGAAGAATGGAATAAGATTACGCCCAAAACTTATAAAAGGCTGGTAGTGAACTACTATGAACCTCTCAAAACCATAAATAATAATAAGGGACACGCAACGAAGTATTAATCTCTGTATATCTTGAAATGTGTTGTAAACTTTTGTTCCGTATTTATTATACATGTTCCTATATATTTTTTCTATTAAATATTTGTGAGTTTTAGATATATTATTAACCTTTTTATACTATTGTTTATATATAGTCCAATTTTCGTAATTGTACGTGGTCTATAAATGTGCAATCTGGTGATTTAATCAACGTGTTGTATTATTTTGCTCTTTACAGTAAATAATTCAATATTCCTGTGTTCCTTTTTCCCAATTCGAATTTCTTTTGTATGGAGTGAAGTGAGTTACAATCTGTATAAACTGCTTTGTTTGAACCGAAGTGTATTTTTACATATATTGGTGTCCAGATATATATCAATTCGAAAACTTACCCGAAGAAGGAAGATTGATTACCTAGGCACGAAATCCAAAAAGTGGTAAAGTGCAAAAAGCTTGATTACTGCTCGCTCAAGACTCATTTTGAAAGCCAATCAGAAGATCTTCGGAAGCAGTGGAACCAAAGATTGCTTCGCAGAATAGAATTGTCAGAAGTTGGCAGATTGCAGCACTCAGCCGAGGCTTGACGACTAAAATTCCCTAGACTGCACCGCCAGACTCGCCGACCAATTAAGTATTGCTCGAGTATTATTGGCAAGAAATGCTATCCCAAAATAACGTCTGCACAAAAATAGACGATTATATGGAAGCTGCAAGAAATAGAGGAACAAAAATTCGCAAGCTCCGGAAGGGAAAATGGTATTTTTATTAAATGATCGTTGCCATTCGGCTACTTCTATCAAATGGCATTATATTCGTAACAAGTACACAAAGTCAGTAGGACAATTCTTCGTCAACATATATACTTATGCTAAATTCTAAGAAAATGAATGTGGGACATCAGTTTCACCAGTTTATAATTTTAATAATTGAATTACATATAAAACGTATTACAACGCTTAATTGAATAATTCAGTTACAATTAATTTCGAAAAACTAGTACTGTACTCATATATTTTTAATTGATTTCTGTCAGCCTCCTTGGATTAGTGTTGAACTTACTAACAGACTTTCTTCTTTGAAGTCGACGGTACAGACAACCATGCTATACTACTTTCCACTGGGTGTTTGGTTGACATTAAGTAAAATTTGTTGTTCATCAGCATATCTGAATATCTTATCCATGTGAACTTCCGAAAGGTGGATCAGCCAAAATTTTAAGGTAAATGGAGCTTTGTGACCAATATCAATTATTTTAAGAGGCAGTGTTTCAGATTGACTGGCTTTTTGGCAAGGTATCAGAAATTTATCGCTTACGGTTTGGAACAAGAATATCAGTCGAAACCATCACACGATGAAAAACTTTTCCACAAATGTGAATTTTTATTTTATTACATCATTCTGTAAGAATTTTAAAACTTGCAGACAAATATTAGAAGATTCAATGACGCAAAAAAAATCAATGAATTGTCTGAAATGAATGCACACTGAACAATCAAAACAGTCAGTGAAAATTTCCATAAGTAACATTTAAAGTAAGATTAATTGAAACCAGAAATGAATTAACAACTGTATACAAACAATTTAAAAATATTTGTCTTAATATTTGCATTCTTTACGGAATATGCTTTAAATTCAGAAAAAAATAATTTTTAGGGGTACATTGGTACATTATATTTCATAATTACTTCTCCGTCTTTGATTCGCACCCTCGCCACGAAAATTCAATTCAAATTAGTAAATGCAAAATGTTTCCTATCGACAATGCACTTCTTCAAAATTTTGAAAACTTATTTAAACTTTCATCTTCGAGACGCTGATGACATACGAGACCTGAGTCACAAATTTCGATAAAACTCTTAACGTACTGTTGCTCGAAATTACTCATATCTTACTTCTGCTTTTCCTACAAGATACATGATAATTTAACGACTCGCAATACACAATCATTAAATGTACACAGTTACTACGTGACCTCCAGTAAACAACTAATTCATGAATTTTGGTACACGATTATTACATGACTCAAAGTACACAGAAAGCACATACTATATGACGGGTGGTAGTCAGTAATATAGCTCACAGTGCTCACTAATTATGTCTGGTCTTACACAATAAATAGATCGTGGAACGTAAGAATAACATGACTCCTAATATGTGACAATTATATAACTCATGGGGCAGAATAATAATATGAGGTGATAGACAGTAAGCACATAATTTGTATATATAAAAACAAGACAAAATAAATGTCACAATGATAACAAGACTAATGATGCACAAAAATTGTATGGAGTGCGGTACTAAATAATTGTGACTCACTGTACGCAATGATTTAATGACACTTGGTACGCAATAATGATGTGACTCGAAGTACACAGCAACTTCATGACTCGTCAACATGAACTATATGATTCGTGGTACATAATTTACTCGTGACTCGTGGTACAAAATAATGAAACGATTCTTGTTTCGTCATAATTATATGACTCGTGGTAGAAACTTATTGTATAACTCGATGTAAATCTTTGATAGAGAGGAGAGTGAAGCAGTTATTACGGCGTACTGACTTGAAGACTGCAAGCAGCAGCCGCCAGGTCATAGAAACGGAGCACCACAACGATAGCATTTGTGATGAGGAGAATGAGACTGGGGTTATTGCAAAGCCACCAAGCCCTAGACTGCTCATATTGTGAGGGTGCAGATGCAGGCTAAAGGGACAAGGGATTTAGCAAGCCAACCCTACAACAGTAAGTCCTCATTAACTTCTTGAGGTACAACGAGACGATTCCTAGAAGCACCGTGATGAAGCGCTTGTTCTCTCTGGACAAGTGCAAGTATTTGCACCCTCAAGGAGAAGAGAAGCAGTCTGTCTGATAAAAACTTCAACGTTTTTATGTTTGTGAAATGATTTTGTTAGTATTTTGCAAGATAAAGATTACAATAATGACCTAGATTCGTCGGTTTTTATTAAAAACAACAGTCTCGTTATCGCTAGTGTGGGAACTATAGATTTAAGAATTCATCGGTCATCAACTTATCGGGCGATACATTTACTTTCAGTTATCGATTAACGATAATTTTGTGATTTGGTATTGCACCCGTCTATGTTATTACCATGGTGGCATTTTTTCATTGCCTGTAAAATAAGTGATTTTAGTCGAAAACACGTGTGATGATGAGGGAATTTTTCTAGGTGTGAGATATACATTTGTGGTTCATGACATAACCATAAATTAGTTCAACTCCATGATAAGTGTAACATTAGGATCCAGTAGTCCTTTAATTTATGAGGATCAAAATTTCTAATTTTTATGAGTGTTAGTTCTTTACGGAGAAGTAAAATTATCATGTGTATTAATATTTCAGCACTCCAGGCTAGGTTCAATTTTATTCTGATGCACAAAATTAGAAGAGGCTGTCTTTTAAAACTGAGTTTCACGTATTTGTTTTTTCGAAGAAAACAATTATTCGTGTTTGAAGGGATAATTCTTAATAATAATCGCTAGTGCTCAGAAATGAATTGGTAGATTTTTCAGCTGGGCAATTTTTTCAACTGCGAGAGGAAGGATTTGTGCCCTCCGTTTGAAAACATAATTTGAATTAAATTGACACTCACTTTTTCTAGAGACTTTATTTCTAAAAAAAATTCCCATCGCCGCAACGATGCGGTTTTTTATTTTCCTCTTCTGACATTGAACACCCATGTCGATAAAATCATAAACGTCTTTTGTCATTTTCAGCCAAAATCCGATTTCTATCAGTATCTTCCCGGGCCTAGATGTGTACCAATATACTGTCATAAGGCAGCGATATTTCGCAGCTTCCTTTTACACGTCGAGCACAATTATTAATTTCCTTGTACTTTCTTGTTTTCTTTCCTTTTCCTAACGAAAAAAATGCCCTTTTCTGCAAATATATTAAGATTCATTGCAAGCTGAGGTACTTCCCCTATTTTATCACATCTAAAAAGCATCATCAGAAGACCCAAACGGAATCTCCTAATTGTTTCTCTCTCGCGTTTTCTTTTCTCACGGTCTCTTCGGCTTCCTTCACACACGGAGTTTCACCTAGGAGGGAAATGAATAATACTGTGTTTCATGCTCACTGTCTTCCAGCATCTTCCTCTACAAGGCGTCTAGAACAACTTCTTGTGTCCCTGGGCGATACGTGATGACAAAGTCGTACTGAGAAAGAGCCCATCGCATAATTCAGTCATTTTTCATAGCCTTTACCTTGAAAAATATTTCAAAGCTGTGTGATCTGTGATGATGGCGAATTTATCCCTGGGTAGATAGAGGGAAAAATTATTCACAGTAGCTACTACCTCCAGGCCTTCTCGTTTGGCGATATTTTGTCTGCGTCGTTGAATCTCTTACCGAAATACCGTACGGGCTGTTCCTTGCCGTCCACCTTCTCATTCGGTACACCTCCACAGCGCCCGTCAGAAACATCACTGCTGAGATAATAAGTTTGATCAATCATAAGCTTCTCAAGCACACGAGCTTTACTCATACGGTGCTTCAGTTCCAAGAAAGCCTTTTCATGTTTATTGTTCCATTTGAATTGTATACCTTTTTTTATGCACTGAGGAGCGATGCAAATGTCACACAAGCTGGGATAAATTACCTGTATAAATTCACTGCTGCTATAAACGATCTAACACTGCGTTATGTAGTAGGTATTGTGAAATTTTTCGTTGTTTTTACGTGCTTCTGGTTGAGAGTTATCACATTCCTGCCAACACAACCCAGTTACTTTACTTGCCTTAACACAAACCTGCATTTTCAAGCCTACTTTCCCACCTGCTGGTTGAAATTCATTGAGAACGTCGCCAATTTCCCAAATGCGCTTCAAAACTCATAGAACTAATGCACACATCATCCCAATGTATTGCTACGAATTTTCCCAATTGTTTCTTCAGGACGTGACAAATTATACGCTGATACACCGATGTTGACCATTTCAATCCCAATTGGAAGTCCAAAGAATTCTCAGTTTCCCGTTTTCGTCCGGAAAACTGTGTATTGGTTGCTTTCTTCTTGGAGTTTTATTTAGTGAAGGGCTGGCTTAACAACAAGCATTGAGTAATGCTACTTTACATCTACTTCTTCCAAAGTCTCGATAATATACAAGTATAGAGTCACGTTGTGCTCATTGATGACGATAGCATTTACAGCCCCACGTCGTTTTCGAGTGTTCAATAGCTCGTTATTCGTGTTCAATTAATATTGTGATGGCATTTGTATTGCATAGACCATTAGAGAAGGGGGCTACTGATAGAGCTACTGTGACCTTATTCCCTACATTAGGACGCTAGAGCAATACGTGTACTAATTTTGCGTCAAATGAACATATATGATGAAATAATTAGTTTCCTTAATGTTGCGTGTAAAAATGTCCAACATATTCTTCATAAAATGTACATTAAATTTGTACTGTAATTTTTTTATGTGAACTGCAGCTCAGTATGAATTAATTTTAGTTGATGAATTTAGTTTCAGAATTGATTTTTTAGTAGGCTTTCTTATCCCTACTTTTCATCAATTCTATTTAAAGGCCCTTAGTATCCAAATAAATCGTTTATAACCTATTGTTGGATAAGTGAAATGATAAAAGGAAAAATAAAGATAAAATATGAATTTCCATATCGGGAGAAGCAGTTGGGGCAGAGCTAAGGACTACTATAAACAGAACGTGCACCGCCATGTAGCTGACTACGGTAGCGGAGGCCAGTTCACTGATCTCAGTTAGCCCCCATCTGTCACAGTGCGAACATTGTCGTAGTCTGTCGCTCAGTTTGAATCGGACATTGTTGTTTGTTTCGAGGCACATTGCTGCATTTCTAAGTAGATACTGTTTGTTTACAAAGTTTATTGCTAATTATATGTATTAAAAATGCCGAACAAGTGTGGGGTTGTGTGAACAAGTGAAATCTCTCCCAGTATCTTCAGTGTGCCTGCTTCATGTCTGCCACCTTCAGAACCTGCACCTCACCCGGCGAAAGTTGAAGACCAAAAACTGAAGTATTTTCTTCAGAAGGATAAGATTACTTCATTTGATGCTTTCAAACCTGAACGTAATCTGCAGAAGCAGTACAAGAACTTGATTATTTCAAGATCGATTATTTCAGCCTATGTCGACACCGAAAAGGAGAAGAAGTTGGTATTTTTGACACGTCAGTTGGAACTTTTATCACAGAAGCAGTTTTCCGTGAATGATTATTGTTTTGCTATTCAATCATACCCAAAGTGTAATTATGAACAGCTCAGAGACTTTTTGGTGCTGCCATGCAAACGCAAGCTGCAGTACCTCACTTCATCTATTGACAAGGACCAGGTACTGAGGGAAAGATTTGACAAAGTCCATACACTGCAACAGAAGAATGTGTTTCTCTTGGTAGCTGAAGTACAGATTCGCCCAACTGTTTCATTTTCTGGTGGGTTGCTGTGTGGCATGGCCGTGAACAACCGAGACTGCAAGGCCACTTCTATTCTAATCACTAAGTGATTGCAGTGCCACAACCAAGTATCTTCTTGACAACGAGCGTGTCTGGTTTCTCCATTTTGACTGACACAGTACATCTGCTAAACAACTGGAGCTACATCTGCTAAACAACTGCATCCGCAACAACTGGATCAGTGAAAAGGGCCAGAAGATCAATCTTGACAATGAAACACGGCATCATTTGCTGACGTCAAGGAACTGTACAAGTCAAAGAAAGGCAGTATTCTGATGACTACTACACTCACTCAATTTGCTGTCAACCCCTCAAATTTGCTGTCAACCCCTCAGAGAAAGACTAGCAGAAGAATACAGTCCTTTTTCAGACCTTTGTCAAGAAGGCCTGGTTGGCTGACTAATCGCTGCAGTTTGGTAGGTTTTTGCTTCTATGTCTGTTTGTTTATAAGCGTGAATGTTTGTATGTTTGGTTGTTTGCATTGGAAAAGGTTTAAGTATAATCAACTTGTAAAGTCTAAAACTGCAATTTTTAACCGGACAGTGCTTTCAACCATTTAAATTCACTGTAAAACCTTATTATCCCTTCTATTGCTTAAAAGAAGTAATTTTTGATAGTAGTCCTTGGGCAGAGGCTAACATTAAAATGACACAGAGCGAAAGTTCAGAATCTTCGCAATTATTGCATCTTTTGTTCGGCTAATAGGCAAGGTGTAATAAGACACTACCAGATTCTTAAAAAATTGTTTTATAAGTCTCACGGTAAATGAAACAGACACTAGGCTTATGTATCTAGCCGAGGACAAACATAGCAAAAAAAATTGTTAGCGTTTCCTTTACATTTTAACGATTTCAAAATAATTTGTCTCGCAGTTTTCTTCACCATTTGCATAAAATACATAGCATTTTCGTTTTTATACATTCCTTCCTTACTCAATTTCTAAAATTGCCTGTTACAATAATGACACTCTATCGTAACATTGCTCATCTTGTGCTGGTTCTTACTATAAACCGAAAATATTTCCTTAAACAATCCCTGGAACAGAACGTCTTCACTCTCTTTTCCTCTTCTTTCAAATGCGTGTTAAAGTATCCTGGGCAGCTGCTGATAGCGTGTCAGCTGGGCTGAACGCCAAACTTCAGGAGTTAATAAAGGACAACGAGACCAACGATCCGTGCCACCTGTCTGCTAAAAACTAGGCTTCCAGATAGAGCTACTGTGACCTTATTCCCTACATTAGGACGCTAGAGCAATACGTGTACTAATTTTGCGTCACATGAAGAGTTTCTTCAAATGATTAAATTTTTAACAGGCTTCCAACATTTAGTAAAGCTCCGCAAACTATTCGTGATCTTTTGTAAAATTCTCTATACGCTTTTGTAAGATACTCAAATGTTTTAAGTTGAGCCAACGTCTCAACTTCTCTCTTTGGCTTTGAGGGTATGAGATAAATGTGCCCTACAGTTGTACGTAAGTCTTGAGGTCCACGTAAGGAAGACATACATCTGTTAAAATCCTTAGCGAATTAGAAAATTTGTGCTCAACTTCAATACCTCAAAAATCAGCTGTTTTTCACGGTGAATGAAATTCTACTCTGTCACAACATTAGTCTTTATTTTAAATTGTGTAAATTGTTTTGATCATATTTTACCTACGTAATAATGATGTAGCAATATTTAATTTGTTTTCCTAGAGAGCTGTAAATACGAAGAAAGAACGTAAGAGCTATATAGAATTGAATGATAGTATAGTGTAGAATATTCAGTATTTTACAGCACGTACTGTTCAATTTCTATCGATACTTGTTTTAACATTCTCTGCGTAAGAGTTGAAAGCTTATTTTTATTTGAAGTTCCCAGATGTTAAATATGAGAAATTTGACTAGCATTATTAGGAGTTGACAGTTCAGAAGTTGCTGTAAGATGTAATGAAAAATCTTACATTCTATTTTTTTATTTAGTCCACAATTACTTGTAAGCCAAAAATTTGGCGAAATTGTCCTACACGACGTTTATACAAGTAGTAATTTCCTTAAAAATGCGTTACTAGCTAGAATATTTTATTAAACAAAATCCTAAATTTTCTTGTAAACGCTTGTCAACAGGTTTTCTGAGAGGAAGAGAGAGACTTGAGAAGTTTCGAAAGCTACATGAGAGGAAAGCTGGTCATTCACCTGCAATGTCCAGCATCTATCGTAGTCTCTGGCCCGGAAGAGACCTGAAAGCCAAACTGCTGCTGTATTTCCCGGACGGAATTTCAAAGAGATTCTGAACTGGGCGGACAGAGTGAAGGTGTAGTGGTCACCGTTGAAAGCATGCATGCGTATTTTGCCCTGTGAATTAGGACACACCAACTATAATTTCTACCAACTGGGAAAGGAAAGCTGTTACTGAATTTGGTTGGAAAACTGTTTTCATCTTGTTGAGTTGATGTATTGTGTTCATTTGAATGTAGCCATAAAAAAGGAAATGACACAAGTTTTGTGTACTCTTGCTTTATCATCAACGCTAATTACATATATGCAATGTCTTATTTGAAACCCATTTGGTGTACTTATCCACCAATACATGACTTGGATATTCCTCTAACTTTATATCGTTGGCATTACTTCAGTAAATTTATCTTTGTATTTGTAATGAAATTTGCTAATGAGCCAGCAAGACGCAGATGCTACGCGGGAGTGTCACTCATCGATATCGTCAGGCCCCAGATTGATATTGCCAATAATATCAGAATGTTGCAAAATCATGATATCGGGTGAAATGACGGTATGGGGTCGCAAGCGTACGTATTCATATACCTATAAATGTGCATGCATATTTTCCATGGCAGAAACACATTGATATACTTTTAGAGAAGTGTGAAATCATACAACTGTAATCGTATAATTGTTAACTGAATCGACTTTATAAGGGGAAAGAATACCCTTTTGCGCATAACCCAGTAATGGAACCAGTAAGCAATATATGTAATGTCTTTACTATTTGTGAAAATAACAATTGTAGTTGGAAAAATTGAGTCAGTCATACGAAAATCAGTCTTAAAATATTATATTGAGATTGAGGTCATTTTCGATTTCCGAGTCTACGTTACACTCAAAGCACATATCACTGTGAAAGTATGCAATAATTAACACAAAAGTCATCGCATTCTGGAATCTTATTCCGCTTGTCAATAAACAATATTTGTTGTTAATGTTATATTCATTTCAACTAAAAAAATCAAAATTGATTTCGACCTTCCTGTTGATGTCCATTTAAAATGTCTCAATCGGTTTCACAGTTCGCAACGTAAGTGATACGTCAACAGAGCAATGCCTGAAGAATATAAAGGTGAACCCATATTGCATAACCGAAATTTTACATGATGAGGTCTTCGGTTAACCGAGTTTTGTGAGACTGGGCGTTATCATGATAGACGATGACACCATTTCTGTTCGTCCTACAGAGTATGACAGATCACAGTAAAGTTTGCCATATTTTTACTATAGTTGTAATAACCGACAATTGAGTAATTGTGCGATTATTTTCAAGCAGTTCATAACTTACAATTATCATAGTGGCCCAAGAACTACTCACAAGTATCTTTCGATGAATTCGAGTAAGAGACGGAATAAAAATTTGAACGAGTTTTCGATTCAAAAACAGAAACACAGCTAAATTTGTTGATTGGCTAGCGTTTATACATAAGTATTAGTTTTGGGCTAATTTTCTTACCTGTTATAAGATCTTGCAAAATTTATATTCTAATTAGTGAATTAGCAGTTAACGAAACTAATTTTCTTAATAGCTGTGTCCCTCACTAATTTTTAAGAATTTTGTGAATGATGCAGCAGTAAACTCCTTTAAACCACCCCAGTTATATTGTTTACCCAACCTTTCACCACTGTAGACGAGTCTCAAACAAGTTCAGTCGTTGCACCCCAGAACCCTATGGCCCTCGCTAAAATTTTGCGACATTTCATTTTGCTATTAAAGCCTGCTCTTCTTCCACGAATGTTAACATTCTCCTCCGCCGATGTAACTTGATTTCCGTTGGTGATCCAGTAGCTAACGTAACACCCGGTCCACTGACTGCGACTGCAGCGTTTGTGGCTAGACCAACTGGAGTGCCCTCGTCTAGTGTTTGCTAGTCGCACAACTCCAGGTGTTTGCCTAGAAGATTGAGGCGGCTTCCTTTTGCGCGAGAGAGGCTGTGCTCCCCAGTCCGTCATAATCGATCATATGGCGCCAAACAGCGGAAATTTTGGTCGGTCGCTTCACGAGCAGCCAATTTTTTTTGTCTTCTTTAAAGAATTATCTTAAACTTCGCCCGTATCGGGACTAAAATGGTTGAAAATTTGTGGAGAGGTTAAGGCGAATAAAATGCCCTAAAACTTCATAAAACGGTGATGATTAATATTTTACTAATAGCACATGGTCGTCTTCGTAGATTGATTAATTCCTGTTCTATGCATGGCCAGTGACACCTTTTGAATGTTGATGTATATTGTTGTCATTCTCTTCAACATGTTTCTAGCAAGAATGCGCGATAAACAGAGGCAGATTTGAAATAAATCACATTAACACTTGATGTGGAGCGATTTTTCAACAATTCGAAGTACACAAAATGTCACTTTATAATAAAAAGCTACTTAAGATATATTTTATATAAAAAGAAAAGCATACACTCTTCCGCATTTTCACATACATTAAAAAGTAGTCCTCGCATGAAAGTATAGCGACTGAAAAAATAGGTTTTTCGCCTGTCTCGGTTCTGAAGTTACGTATTTGTTCATGTGAGAGTCATACGAACACACTTAGTGTCAGACGACCTCGTTAGCTTAATGTGCGTGGAGAGGCCTTCTCACAGTTAAGTTATTTAAAAACAACGACTCTCATTTGCCAGGATGTAAACTATGTGAGAACGGGCAACCACGAGGGAGAAACTAAGTAACCAATAGAGAAATTGAAACAAACTTATCGCGAGAAAATCACACTGTAAGCGTTGGCGGTGATGCAGTGTTACAAAAAATGCAAGTATTTATCTTAGCCACTCCATCTCTGATATTTTGCTTACTGTTATAAATGACATTATTGTTCATTGCTGTGTTAGGAAAAAGAGCTAGAATTCATATCCTTACCGTCATATAACTTTTCAAGAATTCGATTTTTTATTTTCAGGCCTCGAAGACACGATTGTGCCTTAGTTAATTCAAAATTACTCTCCAATAAGTCCCGTACCTAGGAATTAAAGGTAAATTAATGCAAAACAATATTTTCTGATATGATCAAAGAGCTTCTTTAATGGGTAGTGAACCCGATCCTAGTAAACCACCAGCCAAGTATTTTAGAGTTCATCTTTTTAGGAAAGCTGGAATTTCAAAGCTAAGCTATTCCGTATAATGTACATTCGAGTTGAAAACTTCAGAGAATTGTGGCAGTTGCGACTGGGTTGGTGATCGAAGCCTTTGTGTAAAGTCCCTGAGTATCAGAAAAGTTTTGGATAAAGTTGAGTCAAACGGCTGAGTAGAGTAGCTGAACAAAGTCATCGAAAAAAGTCGTAGGAGTAAAAACTACGAACTGGTCTCTTCACACGCCATGAACACACGTAAGACAAAACAATCTGCACTCGATGATTTTTCTAGTAAAGTATACTCCATTCATGCAAGGTAGTAGAACCGAGGTAGATCAAATAAACGGCTCTGCGGTTATGTGTCCTGGTGTATCTAGAACACATTGTAAGTTCAGCACGAGAGGAGAACTAGGAGTTACATCACAATTCAGTACTAGGGGCTTGCACATCCCCTCCGAATACTTGTTTTCCTCATGCTAAAAATTGGTTTTGTAGAAATTTATCTCGTGTTAACATTTTCGCATAAAGGTTTCGGAAATTTTTATTATTGTTTATTACTTTCTATTACACGATGATATGATACAGAACATGAGGAATGATGAAAACTGTTTCAATTGTTCCCTTATTATTGTTCTCAGAGCCGACAATGATTGATTGAGTCTTTGACTAAGTTTGTACAGCTCATTGTTTTTGAATAATGGGAACTGACGGAAAGACGGTATGATTTTTATTCTTTTATGGGTCGATAATTTCTTCGGTAGGATAAATATTCTGAGCCCTCTAAGGTATTCCAGCTTTATTGAAAAAAATGCACGCACACTTAATTCATTTCGTCGCATGTATCGCACAATGTACTGATCAAGAATTTAAAATTTACTCACATTAAATTTACTAACATAATACAAAAATTTAGCTTTCTCAAGTGAAATCTTAACACGAGATTTGAAAGCGAAGGTATAAAAATCTCATAATGCTTAACGTCTACCATGATCCAAATTTGTATGAGCATACTTCGACAAAATAATCTTGAGATTTTTTATTTCACCTCCAGCTCTCCCCAACAGCTTCAAAGATGAGGAATGGCATTGGAACTTTCAAAAATACAGCTTTTTTATTTCAATAGTTACGCTTGCCTTATACCCACAAAAAGTGATGTATGTAATTTGGATCTGAAACCAAATATTGATCTGATCTTTTTCTCGTCAATCACTTGCAATATTCCTAATTTCATGTGTACCATAGTTTCAATCTTAACCCAAGTTCCTTCAGTCTTTATGAGGGAAGTAATTTAGCTCCAAATTGAGCTGGGAAATATGGTGATACGAAATCAAAGCGACAAAATCGTGTTACAGTGAAGTCTTGCCCTTTCCTCTTATCTTGCATCCACTCGAGCCGAGTGGTTAGTTATCTTTGCTTGTGATGCTAGGTCCCTGGCTTCAAGGGTTCGTATCCACGCGTAGCCCTCGAAATTTCTCCGCGTGTGACGTAGTGACAAGGCAGGCTGACTGACTGACTGAGTTAAGAACCATTGTTTGTTTTATGCATACATGACTGGAATAAGGTTTCTTTCATTCTTTCTGTGAATACTACGAGACCTTCAATGATGCAAGTGAGTCATTAGGACCACCATAGTGGCTGACTGTTGAATTTACGGCGATGGTTTTTGACAATTCGAAACATTAGATTCATATTTTAATCCTTGGCTCAAAAATGTGAGTAAAATTCATAGCATAGTTTCAATGTCAAATTTTACTCACTAGTCTTCTTACAATGCTTTTTCTAATTTAGAAAACTATTGCAATCCGTTCTAATTATTTTTTCTTAAAACATTTGACAACAGCTTTTCTAGTTTGCTCAGCATGCTGCATTTTTCACCATGTCAACCTTTTAAAAATTAAACTAGAATAAACTAACACATAGGTTTTTAATAAGGAAAAACAAATAAATAGAATCGAACCCGTGAGAAAAGTAATATCTGATAATGAGGTAGCTGAACTACCTACAGCCGCTCGTGTCCCAATATTTCAATATTTTGTTCACCTCATTTAGACGTTAATATAACTTTGGCGCCGTCGAGTAGTTTACTATGACTTTTAATCTAAAATATAATTTAATTGTATATGTACAGTAGGCTCGAAAAGTTTTACGTCAGAATCACCGGGTGCCAAGTATTTACTCTTTACATGTATCTCTTTAAGCACTGAATTCATGATTAATTTCCCCCGAATTTTGTTCAGGGACGATGGGTCATTACTTTTGATTAAATTATTAATCATCGTCAAGAATCGATTCAGACTACCGTCTGTTTGCGTACTTCATGTGTAATGCTGTCACATGAAACGACTTTGAGCTTCAGTGTTGTAGGGTTTTTCAGAACATTTTGATAGTATTCTTAGCAGCTTCAGGTACAATGTGTCCAAAAGGGCATTCATTTTGAAACTACCTTTAATATCTAAGGAGTCAAACACTGTTCATCGGATATCACAGTGCATTGATCATTTTTTCAAATAGCAATCCACCCTTATAATTGCAATTGTGAGGCAGTAATGAAGCTATATTTTTCAGAATTTTGACTATTTTGTCACGCGATATTTTACACACAGCACCTCAACTATTGTCGAAAACTCTCCGGAAAATATAATGTGATTTGTTGTTAAATTATCTCAAACTGAAACATTGCCTTAATGCCTGTATACTTCAATAGAGATTGAGTTATCCCACTGAGTTATTGATTCAGTTACTGTTTACGAAGTCAACCTCCCTATCGATTACGACCAAGTCAATTTTCCTCACTGCAATACTGATCTCTCTGACCTCTGCATCAATCTTTCGAATCATGATGTCATTTCTGGGCTCATGTTGTCAATTTCTAAACTCGCTGTGTCGGTCTCCAGAGTTACGATGTTAGTTACCAACTCTCGATAATGATCTCCAGACTCAACCTCGGAATGTCGACTTGCGATTTCAAACAACGGTCGAAATCCTGACGTACGAAGTTGGCCTTTAGTCAATCTTTTTCTTCTATGACTTGTTGAATTCTAGCATTCGACTAAACAATTTTGTATTGTCAAGTTCATTCTGTAGATAATAGCGTTGCACCTGCTGAAAATAATGATACAATTTTCGAAGGTTATATTGATTCGGGCATAAACTTTACGAATGCCAATTTGAGCATACCGGGTGAGCCAAAAAACTTGAACACCTCTTAAATAAAAAATCTTTATTGTTTAGCAACTCTTATACTACCTTAATGCATATCATCTGAAAGCCTGTTAATTTGACCTTGAAGATTAAGTTTTGATGTTGTTGTGTACTGTAAAATGGCTTCCCGGTGAGATAAACCAGTGGAGGTGTCTACACTTCTTCGCGCGGGAATCAAAGTGAGTGAGGTCGCAAATCTGGTCGGGTTACCCCGTACAACCGTCTACGCTATCAGACGTACTGGTAGTGGTCGAAAGAGTGTTGTGGATCGAGACAGCTTGCAAGATATCATTCAAAGCAGTCTCTTGACGTCCATGCGCCAACATGCGAGGACATTCGGGGTTGAAGCGGCCACAGTTCGACAAGCAGTCGTAAAGCTGGGAAACAAGTCCTTTGTCATTGTTGAGAGGCCGCTGCTCACGCCAACCACCCACGTCAAACGTTTTGAACGTTGTTAGAGGCTCATAAATAATCTCAAGTAGGCTCTACCTGGTCGGGTGATTATCTTCTTAAATGAAAAGACTTGGACAGCCAACCCGGGGAGAATCATTGAAGCTTGCACATTGAAGCCAAGGCCTGCCGCATTTGCCATCCAACAATCTCCGCCCTTATAGCATCCTTTGATAGGGAGTGGTTGACCATGAACATGGACTACGTTATCAAAACCTGCAAAACTTTCAGGTGCCGTCTCGAGACCATTATCTCTGCGAATGCCAGTTATATTGAATAAAATTGAAGATTAGAGCGATGTTTTTATTGCAAGAAAATTTTGCTCACTTTGGTCAAGGAGTTTATGAGGGACCTAGAGCAAAATAATAATTTTGGATTTGTTCAGTTTTTTTCGACCCACCCGGTAAGTATTGAAAAGAAAGTACAATCTTTTAAGCACGAACGTATCGAAAGAATAGGAAAAAGTTTAGATCAAATAAATAAAATTTAAACAATAACATGAACAAGAAGTTACTTTCATTAACCCAGAAAATTTTGTTCGATGTATAAATTTCTCAATGCCTAATCAATAGACAGAAACTCCCCAATTTATAGTTTTTTTGCCACATTGTTCTAGAAGTCGTGGGTGTAGAAGGCGGAGTTCCCAAACAGCATAATCTCGTTTTGCTTACTCCAGCTGTTTTCACAATATTTAAATTTTTTGTTTGTTCATACAACGCTTTTGACAAGAATATTGCATTAAACGAATAATTATAAGTGTTCTAAAAGTTTTCATTGAAGAGTTTATGAGAGAGGCAATCAAATCGATCAAAACAATGAACCTCCAGCAGCACCCGTTAAAAACAGGCATGTCACACGAGAATTTGAGAACAAAGCATTCCCTCTCAAGCTGAATTTTACCATAAAGTTCAGGCATGTGAATGAACCACTCCCAAATTGTCCGCTCTAGATGCCTGCTGTCAGCTCAACTTCAGCTCACAGCAAGCAGTGAAGGGAGCTCACTAGAATATATGAACCGTAGAATAGTCACATAGTTAGTGAACCGACCTCGGGGAATGTATGAAATGGGTATGTCATCATACTGAGGGTGCAGAGCACAGGTTATTTCCACAATATTCTAACACATTTGGAAACGTTTTTGCTTGAATTTTATAAGCCTCGTGAATAAACAGTTTGATGAATACGTCTGGGCACGTACATAGGTACATCCGTCGCTATGCAGAGCTTATGCACTGAAAAAATAGAATATTTCCACAAGTCATTTATATTAAAAGGCTTTAACTTTGATGAACTGAAACTTGCTAGAAACAAAGTTCGAGTTCAATAATTCCAGGCCTCTTCAGTTCTATTTTAGCGCAGGTTTTCAGTTTTTACTCTTGAAAACTTCACCTCTCGTGTTTCATGGGAAAATGTTCAGCTGTTCGCTGGAAGCTCGGCATCAACAAAATGCAACTCCGCATTGATGAGAAAGAAAAATTCCGCTTTCTAAAGTTCTGTTTACAATGTGTTCTAGGAGAAGTTTATCATATGCATGCTTTTACGCCCAGCGACTCCGCTATTCTTTAGTTCCGTCCGCGCTGTCTGATTTCTCTGCCTCTCAGACTAGGCATCCTGAACTGGTAATTTCAGCCAAAGAGTTGCACGACGTACTATGATTAACGTAATGGTCAGCATAATTTACAATGTAAGTGATGAAGGTTAGTATATATCTGAAAAAAATAAAATAGATGTTTTTGTGGGCTAATTTTCTACTTTTGTTCAAGTGACGGTAGAACACATGTCATGCGAATAACATAACAGTCTAACGACTTCTTGCATCCTGACTTAGGAAGATCAGATGTTCCAGTTTTCTTTACCCAACACATCAGTCGTTATTGTCGTGATCATATTGTGAAACTCAATTTTACTTTTTTACCATATTTCAACAACGTTTGATATGTTTTAAATAAGCTAAATCTCTGTTTTCCCATTAACACGGATTAAGCAAATTTTTCATTTTCAATTTTGTAACTTAAAGATAATCAGAGCGCTACTTATCTGGAATGTTATATTATGAAATGTGTCTTAGGTTTCATTTTTTATGTAATAAACTTGATGACAGGTGAAGAAAGTGTAAATCCTTATCCCAGTGACCATTCCAAGGTCAAGGTTGTAGACAAAAATATCTATCCCACGTATAAACTTCTATAAGTACCTATTATGAACTAATAAATTCTTTATTCCTGTTTCCGCTTTTTTTAGTTAACAATACTTCAACACGAAGATTTCCAAATTTTTTCAATATCAAAATTTTACCCTCATTTATTATTCTAAATTTACAGGTTCTATCGTATTCCAATTCCACGTAACTCGACCTTCCTGCCCAGTTGTCGAAATTGTTCTCTGATTTTGTGTGATTTGCTGTTGATCGATTTTCATTTCCAGATGCAGTGCATCCGAATTCATTCAAATTCCAGTCAATAGTAGGCAAACACTCTTTACATATGCACCCTGATTTGAAGAGTATTCCGTTACCGCACGAGAATACCGTGGGGAGCAAAATAATACAACACGTTGATTAAATCGCCAGATTACACATTTATAGACCACGTACAATTACGAAAATTTGACTATATATAAACAATAATATAAAAAGGTTATTAACATATCTAAAACCCACAAATATTTAATAGAAACAATATATTCGAATATGTATAATAAATAAGTGAACAAAAGTTTACAGTACCCCACTTTTTCTCGATATTATACATGAAAATTATTGTAGGATTATTCCAGAAAGTTCTAATACATTCTACTAATTGGCACCCGAACTTTCGTCAGCATTCATCTCCAATAACGTGTTATTGATACTGCAGCTCTCGTTCTGAAACGTCGCAAGCATGGGTAAGAATAAGGACATCAGCCAAGATCTTTGCGAACGTGTTGTGGAGCTCCATAATGAAGGTTTGGGATGCAGGAAGATAAATGCGCAACTGTGTTCATATAGCCTCGGTCAGAACCATAATACGTAAGTGGAAATACCGGAATACGACTCTCAGGAAGCCTCGAACTGGCCATCCACGAAAGATTAACGACCCTGCTGCTCGAAAATTGGTCCGAACAGTAGTGCAGAGGCCTCAAACTACTCGTGAAGAATTGAAGGATGATCTCAAGGCATCTGGGATTGAAGCCAGCAAACACACGATCAGCAGGGCACTACGCCGTGAAGGTCTTTGCTCCCGCAACCCTCGTTGGACACCTATTCTTCAGAAACGGCACGTCAAGGCCAGGCTGAAGTATGACAACGACCATTTCAACAAGCCAGCAGCGATTTGGAACTCAGTAATGTGGACAGATGAAACCAAAATCGAACTATTTGGGAGAAACAGCACAAACCATGTTTGAAGGCAATAAAACAAAGAGTATAAACCAAAGTGCACCACACCCACTGTTAAATTTGGAGGTGGCTCAATCATGGCGTGGGGACGTTTCAGCTCATCATGGGTAAGTAAACTTCACATCATTGAAGGAACCATGAATGACAGGAAATATCGTGAAATATTGGAAAAGCAACTCCTACCTTCAGCTCGTTTGTTTAAATTGGAACGTGGATAGAAATTCCAACAAGACAACGATCCAAAGCATACTACAAACGAAACCTAGGAACGGTTGAGGAAGAAGAAGATAAACATTGAATCCGATCGAAAACTTGTGGAGGAAATTGAAATTGAGGATTCAGAAGAGAGGTCCCAATAACATCACTGAACTTAAAGAAATTTCCATTGAAGAATGGAATAAGATTACGCCCGAAACTTATAAAAGGCCGGTAGTGAACTACTATGAACGTCTCGAAGTCATAATTAATAATAATGGCTATGCAGCGAAGTATTAATGTATGTATGTATATCTTGAAATGTGTTGTAAATTTTTGTTCACGTATTCATTGTATATGTTCCTATATATTTTTTCTATTAAATATTTGTGGGTTTTAGATATATTATTAACCTTTTTATACTATTGTTTAAATATAGTCCAATTTTCGTAATTGTACGTGGTCTATAAATGTGCAATCAGGCGATTTAAGCAACATGTTGTATAATTTTGTTCCCCACGGTACATTAAATAAAATTTGCATTTTTATTCAAGTTTTTCTCAGTCTGCCGTTATTTTACATTCGTACCCCGAATTCTTTATTTTCTATTTGTTTAAATGACACATTATTTTTAAGCTTCCTCTCTCATATAGCAACTGTTTCAAATTAACTCACCCACGCTAGTGAATGATGAGCTTTTGCTGATTTCACCTGTTTTATTTTACGTATACTTCCTATTTTTTTCCCCAAATACAACACTTGTTTGAGAGCTAGTCTTTATTAGAGCCAGTAATGTTTTTATCCTCTCACTCCTTATCTCTCTTCCTGACAACTAAGCTCCTGGTAATTTCCTGAGCAACATCTTCGAGTAGACACCCGCCTTGAACATCTGAATTCTCCTCTAGATCCTTCGTACTTCCTCTTATACTGTTTGGGCTCAAAAATATAAATAAGATCTCTTAACACTTTAGCTCACAGTTTGTCTTGGTGTATTTTAGTGACTATCCAAATTCCCTAAGCACCTTAGGTAAATCATTGTGTCCTCTAGGTCAAAAGCTTCATAGAGAATATGTGTTAAATTTACTAAAATAAACATTTCTCGAAATGCTGCAATCCACCTCGATGTATCAAGTAAGTTTGAAAGAATATTTTTACAAAGATTCATTCTGTAGCAAGGTTGAATGCAATAAGACCTTTATCCCCATGACGCTAGTGACTGTTGTACACTGCTATTCAATTTTTGTATACATTTTTGTGCTAAGAATTAGCATTTCAACTCAATAGTTGTAATTCAATTATTGTAACTTAATTATTACGTTAATTGTACTATTACCATTTATTTTTGGGATACATACCCACCTCTCTCTGAATCCCCCCATACAAATCAATCGGATCCAACTGTTCTGCTTCCCGAATACTCAAAGAAACAGCCGAAGTAATTAGTGAACCCTTAGCAAACATCTTCAATCGATAGCTCGAAACTGGGGTTGTTCCAGAGAATTGAAAGTTTCTATGGCACTGCATACGTCTTACCCTATGGCAAATTTAATCTTATGAAATACTGTCACATACTGAAAACGACCGGACTGTGCCCATATACGCATGTACGAGTATATCATGCTATCCCAGTTGCGGTGGAAATGAGATCTGTTTGCATAAATAATCTATGTCAGTACTATTGTGCACGTATTAATATTGAGTTAATATCGTACTTATATTACTTCTGGGCAAGACTTAGCACCTACTTCAAATGTCTCGTCTCAACATGAAATGTGTCTTACTACCACGAAGAAACGTTTTGTATCTGACATGAGGTACTTCCGTGGATTTTTTCCCAGAGGAATTATTTACTAGAAGCTCACAGACTGCGCCAAGTTTTTAATCCAGCTAAAAAAAGCCAAGCGCTAAACTTTCATTCTGAAAGCCCGGTTTCTCACCGGTTTTAGTGAATTTCTGATCTTTCAAACTTCGAATTTACGTGTAGAACTTTTATCGTTGACTTTGGGCTTAAACCTCTTTAAGGCTTAGGATAAGCACATTTCTCAGTTTCCATAACCTTTCCGAAAAAGTAATTTATATTTTATAGCAACTTTCCTAATTCTAAATTCTAAATTTAAAAATAGGCTTATTGACAATATGCAAAACCCTAATTCAATTCAGAGGTTTAGAATCGCTGATACTTTGGAAATATGAGACGTAATTATGATACAAAAAATATATTAGTTCACTAGTTTTTGATTCAATTTCTCAAAACTTTCAGTAAAGATTGAACTCATTTAGAACACCCACTTTTCAGTATTTATAAACTGGGAAAACTAAATTTTTTTCACGAAAGTTAGTATTTCATTGAGCTCTAGAATTCTCGATTTCTCGTAGTTTCTGATGGGAAATTGCTCGAAGAGTACAAGTTGACCGTGTCACCACTGTTTAAGTATTTGTTCCCTTCCCTTTTTTGTTCCTCATACAGTGCAAAAATTTGTGATTGCTTGCTCTAACAAGAACTAGTGAAAATATTTATGTTAACATACGAGCTTTCGCTAGAATTTGTTCCACACAAAAGTGCAATAATGTTGGAAGGAACGACTGATTTTGAAATTCCATTACCAATGTTGCTTCATCATCACTGAATTCCTTTTTACCCGTGATAACTCTTCACTTTTCGTTTCGCTTCGTTTTTCCATTGATAAACTGCGGTATTGAGGAAGGTTGATGTTCTGAAGCTATTATGAGTTCACTCGACAATCAAACACTAGAGACAACACGAAAAAACACCAAAATAAATGTACGCAGGATACACAGAGTTCAATAAATGATTAGTTTTATATATATATATATATATATATATATATATATATATATATATATATATATATATATATACAACAGAACAGAATTCTCGCCAGTCAATTTATTTTGAAGTTCTTGTTCGACACAAACAGTTAGTTTCTGCTCTTGCACAAAGCAAGTTTAACTGTGTTGTGCTAAAATTAATTTTATGATAGCTTTAACATTCACTGTCATTGTGCAGGAAAATATATATGATAAAATGTTTAACTTGGTTCAGCCTTCCGACGTACATTTTGAGTATAAAGTTTCAAATCAAACCCGTAACGATGTGATTTCCATCCATTTCGTTCACTACATAATGCTCTGATGGGAAAAGATCTGAAAATTATAATTGAAAAAAGTTTGCTTGTAACTCTCCAAACTGAAAAACAACTGCATCTTGGTCTGTAGGAATCAACCAAAACGATTTAGCAGAAGAAACTTGTTAGACCGAAGTCATAAATAACTAAAAGACTCAGTAGTTTAACTGAGTTATTTAGCTATTTACGGATACATGAATTTCACACAAATGGGAATTACTTACAACTCCACAGAATACTTACGAAGCAAGTGACACAGATAAGTACACACATATGGAAGTTTGGACACACGCAGCATCAAGTGTGCAGACAATCACCTTCAGATAAAGCATTCACAACACTTGTACATGTATATATATTTCTATAACTAATTCAGTTCCTTAATATATATATAATTATCAACTACTTTCATTCGTTTTCAAAACTCCTCAGCTGATCCTTCTGGCTCTTCGGGATCATTTGCATCTGCTCCCACTGCGGAAATTTCATCACAACATAACTGTTCAGCCCCCGTCTAATTTTACAGCCATCTGTGTCAATTTAAATTTAATGGAATTCTGATGTTGAGTCCATGCAATCCCTCATTTCCTGTCCACTCAGCTTGTCACTCAGAAAAACAACTATTTTATTTTTATATGCATGCTTTTATTAATTTTGGACTCTGCTGTAGAAAGTCACCTTTTTTTCTACTGAGATTTTTTGCATACATTTTTTTGCATTTCTTCTACATGAAAAGACTATGGATTTAAGAAATGAAAATCAATTTTTATATTTTGTTTTCATTTCCTCTGATCCAGTAGGTAAGACGTGATCCAAACGTTTCCACTCACTCAACTCAAAACGCATTAGCACAGTTTTCTGATTTCTTTTTTAACTTAAAAAAATTAATTTTATTCTTTCAGTTGGACAATAGAGACAAGTAACGTTACCATTTCAAGTTAAAGACAACTTGTAATTCGTTACTTTGATCATAAAAGTAGACTGAGAACCATCACAGCCTTGTAAGTAATTCTTCATGTGTCTAGGTATGGATTCGCACTCATGGACATGAAAATACACTGAAAATAGTAAAGTGAAATAATCACAATAAAACACAAAACTCTCTTCCTCTATAAATTTCCCAGCAGCCAACACACATATCTATTTTAATCTCCAAACCAATGGGCTGACCTTGAACATGTACATATATGTACAGTATGGACCACAAAAAAGTAAACCCAACTTTAAATGTTAATTACTTCACAATGAATGAAGATATTTTAGGTCGGTTATTTGCATTAAGTGCAAAGAAATGTTCTCCATAAAAATGCCAAGTCACATCAAATTGATTCCACTTCTATCCCTCACAAATGAGATATATAATAGCTATAAAAATGTGAGTTGCACATGAAGTATATTAAGATTAGGATTGATGGCCAACTTTTACACATTAGTAACTTTCGATAAAAATACTTAAGTTTCATTTGCTGCATTACACACAGAGATACGTATCGTGGATACAAAGCTTAAAGTTAGAGTAGAAATAAAGTCCAAATCATCTGAAAATTAACACTTAAAGCTAAATTTCCAAATAACGAAGGCCATTGTTATGCAACTCACGAATGAACAACGCATTTTCATCAACAACATCTACGCAGAAAGAAAGAGTTTAAAGGAAGTTCAAAATGAATTCGAACAGAGATTTCCTGAAAGAAGCTCTCCAACCAAGAAGACTGTCTGGAAGACTGTCAATAAATTTAGAACACATGGTACTATATCAAATCTAAACAAAGGAAATTCAGGACGATTGAAAACTGTAAGAACCAACAAAAACATTGAACGTGTTCGACAAGTAATAGCTGAAAATTCTGAGGTATCTAAAAGAAGAAACGGCACAGAATTATCATCATCCTCCTTCCAAAGAATTGTTCGTAATGATTTGCAATATTATCCTTACAGAGCTAAAGTTAAGCAACAACTTCTCGAAGGAGATTATCCTCGTCGCTTAAGATTTGCTCACTGGTTCGCTGAAGGTCCTAATCAAAGAAGAGATGAGATGAGACAGAGAGTGCAGCACAAGATTGCCAATCAAACAGAAGAAGAGGAAAATGAAAGAAGAGATGAGACAGAGAGTGCAGCAAAGGATTGCCAATGAAAGGATTGCTTCTCTCCTTTGACTTGATTCCGCCTCAGTTTCAGTAGCTATTCTTTCTTGCGCTGCTATTCTGAGATTCCTTCTACGAACATAACGCTGGTCATCATCCTGTTCACGCCTCTGTGCCTGCCTTAGTCTTGCTGCTGAGCGTATGGCCTGTAGTTGTACTTGTGAACGAACTACTTGCACGCTCTTAAGAATAGATAGGAAGAAAATAACACTACCGGTCTTGGTTTCAGTTCACTGATAAATTAATGCACTCATTTCACCGTACAAGTGCACTATAATAAGTCACTTTCAAAAAAATTAGAGAGATCCAGTGCCTTATATACTCGAGTCCGTATCGTGGATACAGAGTTCGGCGGGGTATTGCATATTACAATATACATACACAAGCTCGCAGTTGCTTTCAGTAATGCTGAATTTCTGTATCTAGGCTATGACACGAATGGCTATAACTACTATTGAGGTTTAAAAATACTGTATTCTAAGTGTTGATTACTCTTACTAGAAAAATAAGTTACCTTTGAAATAAACTTAAACATGGAAACTTCACTGTAATCTATATATTAATACGCTTACACCTATCGTACCTGCGCGTCACACCCTTCATTGCGGTATCTATTATACGGTTGGGGTCGGGTCACGTTACATTACGTTACTTTGGGTTGGGAATTTTATGAATGTTTTGGTTTTAGAATTTTTTCATTTTTTAATTTTTTAAATGGTTGAAATTTTTATATTTTTTAAATCACTTTTTAATGTTTTTAATTTTGTAAATTTCATACGGTTTAATTTTTTGAATTTTTAGAATTTTTTGAGTTTTTGAATATTTTTGATTTCTTATTATTTTTTTAATTGCTTAAAAATTTTTCTTTCTATAGTTCTCGAATTTTTTTAATTTTTTTAATTTTCGGAATTTTTTTGAATTTTTGATATTTTGTCAGTCATTTCAATTTTTGAAATTTTTTAAATTTTTTGAATTTTTTAAAATTTTTGAATTTTTTTAAATTCTAAAAAGTGCTGCTAGCGTATCAGTGATACCAACAATACCTTACTTATGTGCGAACCTGTACTATGCGGCCCCATGAAATTGCGAATTTTTTAACGTGGCCCTTGCACTGAAAAGTTTGCCCACCCCTGATCTAAAACAATGGAGCAGAGAATAAGAGAACAAAGAGAAGCAGCAAGAGAGCGACAGAGAAGGAGCCGACAGCGCTTGCGAGAAGACGAAAGGCAAGCAACTCGTGATAAAAGTAGACTACGAATGCAACAGCGAAGGATGAATGTGAGTCAGGAGCAGCGAGAATTGCATCTTCAAATCATGAGAAATAGAGATCAAGAAAGTCGAAATGATATGAATGATGTGGAGAAACAGCAATTTCTAGAAAAGGGGAAAAACATATACCAAGAAAGACGAAATGATATGAATGAGGACGAGAGACAGCAATTTCCAGGAAACTGGAGAAACAGAGACCATGAAAGAAGAAATAATAATAATATGGAACACCAGATACATTACACTGGAGCCACGGATTACACTGGAGCCATGCTACTGAACTAACCGCGAGTTATTCGCGGGTCCTGCTAATCTATATATTAATACGCTTAAAACTAAGTTCGTGTGCAACGCTCCTCATTATTATGAAGGCACCTTGACTGGCGGTATCGTGTCTACGAAGATACTATGTATATATAAGGGGTCGTATTTGCCCTTGTGGCTGGAGATCAAGAAGAACAATAATTATTTGACTTTGTGGCGAGAGATCAAGAAGAATAATTAGTAACTAATCAGTAAACAAGATTGTGAAACGTACCAATAAATATTATCATCCCATTATTCATTAAGCTACTCACACTGCGTCCGCCCTTGACAATGGAGCGGAGGAGAGAATTAGCCAGAGAGAGACAAAGAAGATTTCGAGATAAACTAAGAACGGAAGAAAGGCGATCTATTCGAGATATGAACAGGAACTTTATGGTACGAAGAAGACAAAATATGAATGCCACGGATAAAGAGCATGAAGAGCATGAATTGCGCATGAATGCCACTAACTTTACGGCATGGGACTTCGGTATTGAACCAAGAATGGGCCAAACGGCTCGTTCCTATTGCCTTATTCTATTCTATTCTGAATTGGTGGAAGCTAGGAATAGAGCAGCTGAAATAGTGTAGTGTAGTATAGTGGGCTGCATAAAAAATATTCATTTAAAACACAATAATTCGTCGTAAATCTTTAATACATTCTTCTTTAAATTATTTCAAATAAGTTAAATCTAAGCCGTGGAATTTCAGTTACCATAATATTGGCTCAATACCGCAGCGAAAAACTATACTTAGCACTCACAATCCAGCTATTTTAGAACTCATTTGTCTCAATTCCATGAGAGAAACCTATTTTGAAAAGTAACTCGGTTATTATAAAGTCCATGAATTTGTCTTTGCGATGATATCAGTACTGTAAATTTTTTCAGCTTAGTTTCATAATAAATGAGATTCACCTTTGTCAATATTTCATCGCCTTTTTTGTATATTTCATACACCCCATCTTATATGTTTAAACGGTTTTCTTGAAGTTTTTGTTGTGTATATTACTAAACAGGAGCAGTAGTTTTACAGTATATGCATATGGGCTCACATTTTATGGGCTATCCTTGAAGGTTTTCGTTATACACGCTTATAGAAAGCCCTACTGCTGGCACGGTACGTTTTCATCATGTTGAAATATGCACTAATACAGTCTCAAATTGATCAATATCGTATCCCTAACAAATTGAACACTGGAGAAATACCGCATGCATAAAACAATTAAGAATACAAGACCAAATAGACCAACAAGGACACTGGTTGTCAGTTTCTATTCCTTGTCCTCGTGACCAAACTGTATTTGGCATATGCGCGTTCATGGCAATTGGCGCGCTCACCGAACTAAACTTAATTCTCCGCTCGCTAGCTGGAATGCTGATCGATTTGTCAGTGATGGGATTCTCCATGGTCTGCATTCAATAGCAATGTCCTGAATGAGAAATGGTTTTCAGTTATCAGACCACATACAGTATGTATTAGCACTTCATTATGAACGGTTAAGTTAAGCTAAATATAAAAGAATATGAGGTACCTTCATCAGAGAAATAACGACTCTCCTGCCTTCACATATTATAGGCAAAATAATGGGCATTTGTACTTAAACAAATCTGCATATTCGACTGCACAATTTTGTATGACACAAAATATTCAAAAAACAAACTTAGTTGCTTATGCTAATATTTAATATGGAAATTCCTGTGTAATAGGAAATCTTGTTTTCCACGTGAGATATTTATTATAATGCTCAAAGAGTTAGGCTAAGGAATAGCCATAATAGAGTTGCACATGGCAGAAAAATTTTCTAAAACCGTAAAAATTAACAGAATATTCGTCTGGTGGAAATTAAAGATACTTGAAGTCACTTAAAAAATGAGCAACAAGCTTTAACAATGTTGTTTTTGAACTGCCAGAACCTCAAAACAAACAAAACCCACTTGGGAAAAGCTCATAAGAAATCCAAAGTGATCCCTCAGAAATCCGGCAGAAGACGGTAATGTGGAGCCGTCGGAACATGTTTACTATTCTCCGCAAAGACTTGAAAATCCCTCCATACAAACTTCAAAAGATGCAGCTGTTATCTACAAAAAATGTGGACTAACGGAAATGGAGACTTCAGTTGTCATGGAACATCAAAACTTGACTGTTGAGAACTGGAAACGTGTCATACGGTCTGCTGTTGGGCTGAGCCTTCTTTGGATTAGAGGGCGGCGCATCAAAGGGCAGTGAGCACCTCACGAAGCGGTGGATCTATCCTACGTCGTCGCCTGTTTTCAGGCATTTGGAGTCAGTGTGATATTTTGGGGCTGTCTTACGTGAACTAGGCCTGGATCTGTGACCTTCTGCAGAACAACATGACGTTCTGCCTCTATTTGTAGATCCAGGTTGACTTACGTCACTCCTCATTGGGTTTCCACTTTCCTGGTGGCTATTTACATATTTCATTGCACAGAACTATGAATACAAGTAATAAAACACAATATTACCGCTCTATAAAACGCTAGTCTGACCACATTTGAAATATGCAGTGCAATTCTGGTTTCCTACCCTACGAAGACATATTAATAACATGTAAAAATTCAGCGTAAAACAAAAAAAATACTTCCTGAACTCCGCAATCTCAGCTACAAAAAACATTTTCAATAACTTGAACTCATCTCTCTAGAACAAAGAAGACTGCAAGGACAACTCATTGAGACCTATAAGTATCTCAATGATTTTAACAATATTACCTTGAAAGGGCTTTTCGAAAGTGAGGGTGACGTGCGAACCATAAATAACGGCCAACAACTAATAATAAGAAATTTCACGACATCCCATGCCATAAACTTCTTTCCCGTTAACATTCTCGCAACTTGGTACCAGCTGCCCGAAAACATCGTTCCTGCTGGCACAATGAACACATTCAAAAATCGTCTTGACAAATATTGGAATTGGGGTATTATAACTTAGTGGTTCTATGTCCCTAACTCCTGGAGCCTGTTTATGAATGTGATACGTATGTGTGACTGAAATGACTGTGCTTGAGTGAAGTGCGTGTAAGTGACTGAATTGGCACGTGTGGGATTGATGCCTGTATTTTAGACTGCACGGTTTTTTGTAATTAATGAACCAAACAGCTCGTTTCTATTGCTTATTCTATTCTTTTCTATTCTATTTAAGATTCCAGCACAACACTCGCATCCACCTGGCTCACATCCTGCAAAAGTAGTTCTCTGAGCATGATGGATCATTCCAGCATATTGACTGGCTACTGCAGAATCAAATTTAAAACCCATAGAGAATTTATGGGATAAGCACGAAGACGACCCGAGTCTCTCATTGTCACTTCCATGCTTCAATCCATGATGCGTAGTCTCCTACAGAAATAGAAACACGACTTTATACACTATGTATACAGCAAGAGAAATATTTAAAAAATTTGTGCTAGTGGAAGCTGCTATAACACCTCTGACCATATTTTGTCCTTTCTCTTTTGTATTTTTAGTACATTTCCCTTCCATACGCTAAATTTGAGAGATGAAGCTTTATCATTGAAATGTGCTCGAAGTTCTTCTAGCATTTGTTGAAGGCTATCATTTTTCATTCATTCTCTCACAATCAATATTTGATGTTCTTTTGTTTACGACACGTAAAAAATGATATTACTAGCATAAAAGTGCAGGTTTAATATAGTTTATTAATGTATCATAGCTACAGAAAAGAGCATAAATAATCGATAACTGTCAATACTTTATACTATTGGAGTATTTAATAAATATTCTTTTCACTTCCATGGCACGAACTTTTTTCTGAATTCCTTTTTTGGTTTTCTTCATTTTATATAATACTAATTGTATAATAAATCACACAATCCAATATATTAATATTTTAGAGCTCATGAAAACATATAAAATACAAGGTGTACAAGATGTCCTATATTACACATAGCAATTTCGAATATTTATTCTGTATAAATACGAGTATGTAAAGTTAGATTCTTTTTTTTGCTGCACACTCTTTATGGTCACTACACTTTCCGGAGGACTCGTGTCGATAGTCCAGAGTCGGAAATTAACTTCGTTTTATTCGCGTAATCAATTATAAAGTTTGAAGTGAAGTCGAGCATGGCGTAGAGAGTGTGTCACTTACTGTAGAGCTTCAGTCAGATTGCATACTGATAAATCGTTGCAAATCTGGCCACCTTTTTGGTCGTCAATACTGTTCAATTTCCGCGAAGACTCGTAAAATTTCCTGGAATGCTATCAATATCCGACTGCAACTTCTGTGGAAATAAACACAAGAGAAGTTGATCGCTAAATGATTGTAAACTGTACTCGTGTACTGATTTGTACACCTTTTGGTTTCCATGAGACACTCAGAACTCATGCAGGGGAGAAGAAATATGTCTTTTTTGTGATCGGTTTAATGAGTGTCATGGATAGCTACTTGTTAGAAATGTCGTTCATTCGTGTTGAATTTCCATCACATAAGTTTACATAAGAAGTTGGTATGATTAGAAAAATTATATTGCCATAGATAGACCAGAAAATATTGTTTCTATTCAAGGACAGTTGTAGAAAGGCTGACGTTTTGAGGAAATATCATGTCATGGAGCGCACATGTATATGCAGCACACATGTATAAGCAGCTCGTGTATAAGCAGCACACATGTATAAGTAGCTCGTGTATAAGCAGCACACATGTATAAGTAGCTCGTGTATAAGCAGCACACATGTCTAAGGATGCTCACCAAAACCAAAGACTCAGGCTGCATCTTACTCTTTCCACGCAACATTCAGCGCAATTTAGCTAACCTCTCTATTGAGATGAGATGCATCCACGGTTTGATTCGATCGATTCTGACATTGTTTCTGCTGTAAACGGCGCCAGGATGCGTGCATTGTAGCGTTATTGTCTTCGCTGGACGGAAACAATCACACGACAGAATGAATGCCGACATCCGTTTCGAAAAGCTACAACGAGTGCCCGGACATGAAGCAGGGAATTGGAAACATACGTAAGTAAAAATAAGGAGACGGGCTAAGCGTAGGTGCTAATAATATCGTATGAACATCAATGTTCTTTCAGAAAAATATAAGTGAATGAGTCTTAACTCTTTAGGGAAGAATTGTATGTAGTAAAGAATGGAAAATATTAGTGTATCACAATAATTTATTTAAATCTTTAAATAAAACATTAATATAATTTGGCTATCAAATAATTATGACAGTGGAATTATGATTTTAAAAGTTGCAAAATCGTGTCAAATTTTGACGAGAATATGTTTGTACTAGAAGTATATGTTGTCATAGAAATTCAAAACTAAACATTATTTTCCTGTACGATTACGCACATAAATTATTTGTGTGATTTTAGTAACAAACAAGTCAAGCTACAGTTTTTAGAGTTTTTTAGCAAAACACACTTCAAGTGTAAGGTTTGCAGGGAATTTTATAATTATTGTGTGATAGTTTAACACTTTATTATGCCGCTAAGCAACTGCATTTCCTCTATTGCACTCAGTATTTTGTAACAAATAAATTGTATTAAATTTCAAGCGTCCGATACTATCCTCTGACCAGTTTTGAGTTCAGAGACATAACCAACATCCTACTCAGAAGTTTCTGACATGACGGTCATCTACTTTCTACCAGCGAGCTTTGCCCTCATGTGAACTTCTAATCCAATTAAATAATTGAAAGCTTAGCGAGAAAAGAGATGAAAAAAGATATGATTACTGGAAGTGAAGACCAGAGAATTTTGCCTCCCTTGAAGACAGAGGTTTTGAGTTCGACTATTCTAGGGAAAATTACAAAAAAAATACACCTTGTAGTGAAAATATTCATTGTTCAACTTACTGACACAGTTCTCTGTGTGGGTATGTGTCCTTATTAGTTAAGTTTAGTAACTCCAATTGAAAATAATAAATTGCTACTCATTCTTCATTAAATGCCAGCAGGGCCTCGGACAAATTCCTGAAGAACTCGTCTCACCTCAAGATGGTACAGATTATTAATATTCTTAGTTGTGTATTTATACGCCTCAAAGTGTTCAAGAACTATTAAAAGTGTCTTATTTCTCTCGTAATATTTTATTGGGGGTCTAAAAAAATTTGAAGAAAAACCAAAAGTTTCGCTTTTTTAGAAATTTCTAGATGTTGAAATCGTTTAACTATTTCAGCATAGTTAATTCATCCAGACGTATTTTACTCAAAATGAAGATATCACGACTAAAACATACATTTACTCTTATTCAAAATTATTTATGGAGGCTTCGATAAAAATGTAACACGTTATTCATTTACATTCAATCAAATGAAATTTAATCCCTCGCATCTTTCAGTTAAAAATTTTAAAACTTTGAAACAATGTTTTTCTTTCCACCCTCCTTACAACACTGTAAGCTGAAGAAATACCTCCATTTACAGTCGTAAATAGTGCAAGGGATTAAATGGAATCAAGTTACCTCACTTGCAGCTTTCAAACCTTGAGAGTTGCTGAAGAAGAAAGATAGCGAGAGTTGGGCGGCAGTCCAAAAGTTTGCTCGTGATAACTCCGAGTTAAATTCAAGTTAAGCAAGGCGATGTATTAACAATCTTCTCTCCTACAACTTCAAAAAATCTTTATAAAGCTTTCACCATATCTGTTAGCTCATTCTATTTTATTCTGAACCCAACAATGTCAAAAAACTTGGAAGCTTTAAATTGAGTCTTTACTAGACGAGTCAAGTGTAGGATTGATTTGTCTATAGTTCGATTTTTCATCGTCAGGAATTATTCTTCACGGGTCTAAAGTTTAGTATCAACTACTAGGTCCATCATAAATTTTTTTGGGCAATTCTTAGTTTCACATAGTTGTCACAACTTAGAAATGGAGAGTTAGATGACATATTAAAACGATATCTAATTTGCCCGCTTAATATTTACGTAACTGAGACATTCAATAACACGTCAAAACGTCAAATTTTAAGTACTTTCTGCGAAAATATTACGAAGTTCTAAATATTTATGCGTAAAACTTTGTTCTTTTCACAGAACTGATTTCGTTGGCAGTCACTTCTAGGCTTTAATGAATCAAAGAATAGTACGGCACGAACCACCGATGGCATTTGCGTATTCTAGCGTTCGCTGGAATATTTATGATTTCACTAGTCGTTTTCCGGAGTTCAAGCACTCAGCATATGTGTGACTTGTGAGCATTACAATTGAACACAAGAACCAACTGGAAGAAACACAGAGTGTCCATAAAGTCTCATCATAGTTGAATAAATTCTTTACACAAGTAAATAAAATTACATACGTAAAAATTATTGCATAAGAAGAATTGGACACTAATTTTTACCCCATTCACCGCACCAGTACATGGGCACCATTAGTTGCACGAAGTGCATCAAGACTTTGCTCGTTTCCTTGTCATGGACGCTATAGCACCGCCTTATCAATGGAGGCAATAGCATCAGTAACCTTTTGTTTACATCAGTAATGTTCTGTATCTTTATTCGATACACGGTAACTCTAATATAAATAAAGCGATATCTAGTGAACGACTCGCCCAGAGAATTGGCCCATACCTTCCAATCCTCCTCATAATAACTGGATTCAGAAAATTTTTGATTGAGGAGCGCACGAACAAGAAGTTACTAATGTCTTTACGTATCAAGGTCCTCCAATTTTGTTACAATAAATCATGACACGTGAAGAGATCAGTCTTTCAACAAGGCCTCTGTCTTGCTGAATAATTATGAGTCGTCCAAGAATAATTCTTAATAAGAATCTTTATTGAGTTGTATTTTCGAGGATGAAGACTTAATTTTACTGTATTAAATGAGAACTGGTTTGTGCTTTCTGCTTTTCACAAACTGCTTTGCTGTTGATATTCTCCTCCTCAGAGATCAAAACCAACTATTTTTATGATACCTCAAACTAATAGTGTCTGAAGCGTGTGGACTCCCAATCTCTGATGAGCCCCTCCTCTCTTATTAACACGATTGAAATTTAATAGAAGAAATTATGAGCCCGCCTGACACTTATTAATCCATGGCTGCTCTATTAATGCTTTAATTGTTTCCACGATCACTCGAGCTCCTTGTGTAAATCCTTGCCCTATTGACCGAAAGGCTTAAAATTATAATTCATTTAAAAAAACTGAGAATTTATAGATTTATTATATTTTTTGGTCTAAATAATATTATTATCATATTTAGTTTTAGATTACTGCTTCTACTCAATTCAGGTGATTATCATGATGAAATACAGTAAAATTTTGTTTGAATAGCACAACACAAGAACCAAACTTCAGTGTCTCAGTTGACCCTAACTTTCCCTCGGCTTTTTGACACTCATCTTTTTGGTGAACTCATAGACAGACGTGGGGTTCTTCTATTTCATTGTTTTTTGCTTCTCTACTTTTCAGAACTTGCAAATAATATGTGTTTCCTTCTACCTCAAGCTCGGGAAGAAGTAATGGGTGGCTCCCATTCTACTGCTATATATAATTGAAATTAAATCATGTACTGACTCTAATATCCTATACATGAATACGTGTTCAAAAATTATGAATCGGAAGATATTTTCTCCCTTCCATTTTTTGAACGCGTGTTTCTCACTCAGCTCAGAGCTAGAACTTGTTTACGGCTACTTGGTTTCGGGTGCAGCAGTATCGACTAACCATTTCCTATACGATGCCGACGAACTTTTCTATTGGCAATGTATTACAGTAAAAAAATGTTATGGTGACAGTTCTCATTGCTATTCGCTTGTACGTCTGTTTGAGATTCAGGCCTGACAATCGCTCGAAGTACTCTAAACATATAATTTGGGACACACTCGCTGGTTACAAGCCACGCTTGTTTTTGATGCTCTGTTTGAGACGTAATTCATAATTATAAATGGGAAAGAAGTATTAGAATTTTTTTCATGGCAGAGATGGAAGTATGAAACAGTTCTGAAGCAATGATACATTTGAAAACACGTGAATTTTATCAGACTACATAACTACATTTGTACACAGTAGTTGACATTACTGTAAGGTTATAGTAGTAATTTTCTTGAAGTTTCTACCTTTGTTAGTGTTTTTGGCTCATCATATTTGATTACAAAAGCGATGTCCCAAAGTGTTCTTATAAAAGTTTTTATAGTCCAGTCAAACATTTTAGTTAATCCGCCTCAGAGATACATTGCATTTGAGTCTCAATCAATTCATAAGAAGATGAAACTGCCTATCAGGCGGCTCCGAAATTACATTCGACAACAATTAGTCTTGACATTCACTATCGTCGTTACAGTTGATGGGACCGTAAATTCATCCCATAGCCCTCAACACTACGGATCAAGTGTAGACGTTGCAATGTGCAAGCTTAAGAGTTCAATTTATTTACGTGGATCATACTCTTACTCCGGTTTGGTTGCATGCATTCTTAACCCACACATTTTTCATGTATTATACTGCTATTCATTAGCCCTAGAGTTAAATCGGATTCAACATTGGCTTTGCATCACACAAAGCAGGGAATCAAGTTACAAGTGGCATTGGTGCTCAAGCCAGAAGCAGCATTTTGAAGTGTGCTGAACTATTCATTCCACAGAGTAGATGTCAGCGTGTTTATCGAGTACTTAGCTAGTGAAGACCTGGGATAAAAGATCGAAAAAAAATAAAAGACATTGTTGAGATAATGCTTATATCATTGAAAGTAAATGAAAAAAGTGATCAAAATTAATGATCAATTATTGAACATACGTACGGTACGCGAAAGTTTACTCCTGGGTTCAAGTAGAATACATTGTTGGAAGTCCAATGTCTTTGGCTCAAATAGTTTTCCTCTAGTGAAGACTAGGATAAAACCAAATGAACTGAAAATGCAGCTTACTGGAAATAATATGCTCGTGATCGATCTGTTATAGACTTGCAAGCTGAGTATCCGTAAAACAAAATTCCTGAAGATTCGTATTGAATGGCCAGGAATGAATCGATATTAACAATGTTGTGAATGTGCACGAAAAATAACAAACTACAAACCAATAGAATTTTGAGTTCCCCCACGTAACTCAGAAAAAAACACAATTTGAAGTAGTACTGTAAACGATTCTTTTATAATGAACGATTTTCTTGAACTTTCTCTGGAGAAGTAGCTCACTTTCCATAATATCCGAACGAGGCTTTCGACAGAGCTCCGCAACATCCTACAAATTGAAAGCAAACACACCGAGAGCTTATGATGAGCACTGCGCCAGCCCCGCCATCTGCTCGAGTTCTCTTCCCCTCTGAGCGAGTGTTACGGGGCAGTGGGGCGTGGTTCCCCAGGTACCAGGTTACGAATTTACAATCAGAAGGCAATTGCAGTTTTGAAAAATCAATCCTCGTGTTGAGTGCAGTGTTGTGATGAAAAGGAGCTTGGGACTCTACTATTTTGACTGGTTTCGTGAGGGGGCACGACAAGAAAAGACAAACAAGTGGTTGTGTGGCAGCTCTCATGTTTTCTTAAGATGTTCATACTGTACTCTACATCAAGGTAGAATTCTTTCTTTACGAATAAAAAAATACAGTGGCTAGCTAAAAAGTCGTTCAGTGTAATAATTTGTAAGCCAGCTATGATACCTTCTTTTGATCGGATTGCGGCTTCCATCTAAGCTAATATGATTTTAAAAAATGTGACATCTTATTTAGTTTTAATATCCGTCACAAGTGTATCAGCCGTGCACCCAGATCATTCGATGATGATGTAAGACTCGATGAGGCTTATAATTCCCTCTCAAACTCATTCCATGAATTCTCAAAGCGATTTAAATCTGGCGACTGCGGAAGCTACTCGATGTGCTGGAATGATCCTTCATGTTTAGAGATCCTATTTTGAAGAATGTTAGCCCGGTGGATCTGAGTGTTGTCTTTCTGAAGCTTTTTATTGCATCATAGGCTGCAGCGGCATCCACACACAGTGTCAGCCATCATCAGTTTTAGCAAAAAAATGTTTTACATAGCCGATGTAAGGTAACATATTTACCTGTTTACTCTTACCAGGTAAAATGACGCACAGAAACTACCAGCATATTCTTTAAAAAATTATTTAAGAACACTACACTAGCCGCAATGGAATAGACGCTTGGCACGCGCTACGTGACGACGCAGTGCGCTATACAGATAATAATCATCAAACACTACGATGCCCTTGGTTTAAAGCTACAAAATGCATATGATTGGCTTAAATACGTATATTATACCAAAATAAATGTTTTGGTTAGTGCAACCATACCACGTTATCTTGTGTCATGCAATGAGTGTGGTAGAGCCTAAATGAAGTAATACATAGTTAATGTGCTAATGTATGATCAAAGAGCTTATTAACTGGCATGAATCATTGCCGTCCTACACAACGCATGATCTTGTACCGCTCAAAACAGAAGACCGTGAGTGTAACTCCAACGCCGAGGACTCAGTATCTTGTGCATTAAATCCATTACTGTCATCAAGCCGTGCGTAAACATCACATGAAGCCGCCGCCTCACAAAACTGCCTTCTTGGTGAGGCGCTGCGGAATTGTTAGCTCCTTATTTGCATGCATATTGATCAGCTTCTTTTGACGCCATCAGCTCGATTAAGAAAAAAAAAACGAAAAATTAGCTCACGAATTTGGGAGTAATGGAACATTAGCATCAAAAAAAGATGCCTACAGTCGTTTAAAATTTGTTCGGAGTAAAAATACCTTTTCATATATAATAAATATTAATACAGCATGATCTGCTTGTAGTTACTTTTATATGGAATTCCCTGATATCACTAAGTTATAGAAAGCATCACGAAAATTAATTAAAGCCGCATCCCAAATTCATCATAAATAGTTTTCGAATTATCAACTGAATCGGCCCAAAAGTTCAATCTTAAGGCAAGAATTTATAAAATTATTCTTCTATGATATTGTTTGGGCTCAGAAACATTTTACCCCAGCTAGTAAAATATGACGACGAACGTGCTCCACGTTCAATCACAATCATGAGATTGATTTTTCAGCAGATATTTGTAAAGTAACGTTCAATTTTTAAAAGAGCAAATGTGATGAATAGTCAGACCACGAGCTTGTTTTGCCCAGCGCTCCCTCGGTTGCTCCAATGATCCTCACTGAAAATAAATGCCTTGACGGATTGTGGTTTGGGAATAGCCGAGTGCTCTGCCGATCGATCGACTGCGTATTAATTGCCCTCTTTTGAGTGCCGTCAATTATCAAGATTAATTTCTATAGAGTCATAACATTGGTGGAGTCATTCGTTTTGAGCAGACGAAATTTCAGCGAAAATGAAGGGAAAATTTGATGAGTTAATACTCGATTTAAATTTCGTGGACTTGCGAAAAAATCAAAATTAAATAATTGAAGCAATTATAACACAACACTGTACTTTCCTAGCGTGAGAGGAATTTCAAACACAATGATACGCTGAACTTTGAATCTGAGCCTTGTTCAGAATGTAAATGTCATGCATCAGTGTAGTTTAATCGTGTCACTTCATTATTTACATGCATTACAGAGTACTAGAGACACATTTTGCTCGTACTTTGTACCAAAAATGTAGGTGAAAACACAAGACCCATTAAAGCTGTGTCAACGATTTTCCGGGTTATTAGGAGCTATCAATTTTTCTGGTCACCATTAACCCTCCACCTAATCAAACAAAGAGAACTTTTCATAAGCACTCTTCTTCCCTTATATCATTCTGCATCAACCCATTTAAAGAAACTGTTCTTCTTGTATTTTACTCCGTTGCCATGTCCTAATTCTTGGCCAATAATTCTGCCCCCTCACTCAATATTACTTAATAGTCTGATGATTTTTGAGGTTTGGTGTTTCATATTTGTCTTGTACGCAGGCAGTGCTCCAGTAACTGACAAAAATCCCTAGTCGCAGTCCACTGGTCTCAGACCTGACATTTGTTCTTGAGTTATGTGAAGACAAGTGCAGCCACACCTAAAACATGCAGTGCAACTTTGATCTCCTACCCTACGAAGAGGTGTTAATACAATAAAAAAAATTAAGCGTAAAGCTACGGAAATAATTCCTGAACTCCTTAATCAGAGCTATTGTATACAAAAGGCGTCTTTATTAGCTTCTACTCATTTCCCTAGAATAAAAAAACTGCAAGAATAATTTATCAAAACCTACAAATATCTCAATGTTATTGAGACTAGAGTATGCTGTTGTATGATTGTTAGCTGTATTTCACATTTTGTAGAAATTCTACTTCATTTTGAAATAGCTTCATTCATTGACTCGTCAACTTCAGTTGTGGCCGAAGAAGATCCCCTTCTTTCCTTTTTGATGCCTGTTATTATCTTCTTTAATGAAGTTTGGATGAGAAAGGTCTAGGGCCGCGAAGACTTATAGAAAATTTTGAAACTTCTGAAAGATGAACCGTGATTAAGAATGACGGACTAAAGCTTGGACTTTCGAGTGAGTGATCCGGTCACTCACATATGTTAGACGGAGATGAAACTATCACGGGCATAATTATGCATTTTTCAAGATGAATTAGCTTAATAGTTTCATGGCTAATTCACTATGAAATAAAAGCGTATAATTTCCGTTTGCACACAGTTAAAGTAAAAATTTAAATAAGAATAAATGCTACAAGGACCGCACAATATTTTGATGACCATGTATTTCTTCCAATCCCTTAATGTATCATAATTCAGTTCTTTAGAGATTTTTCACGATTCTTAGTAAATCCGTGAAATTATCATAACAGAATAATAAAAAATAATAATAAAAAATAATAATAAAAAATAATAATCCTAAATAATAATAAAATAATAATAAAATAATAGTCCTAAAATAGTCCTAAAATAATAATAAAAACATTGGCGAATAGTTAACAAGTATTTTCAACTCATCAATTACGCTAGTGCAGACACTTCTAATAATAGTCTTTCCCAAAGTATTACTGAGGATTTTGCATCCCGAAAATGAATCAATTCGCTTATAATCAATAAGCAGCACAACTTGGCCGAGAAAAATTACACAATCATATACTGTCGTCATTTGTAGTACCTGCTCCTCTGCAGTCAAAAATTTTCAAATGAATTATAGAACCAATTGACTTCAGTTTGTTAGCGTAACTGTGCTCAGAAACTGTATTCGTTTTTTACCTCACAATTGGATAGTCTTTATAGTAGTGTTGCAATGTACACAGTTTGGTCCAATTTATGATTTTGATAAAAACTCAGTTGATTATGAGCACCAATACACAGCGGTCGTATGACACACATTCCTCAAAATTTTAAATTGCTTCAAATATCCCAAAGTGTGCAGCATATTATAGATCGTTCAGCTTGTTCTATAGTGATATAAAAAATGACTTTTTTCTGGTATAATATAGACTGCAGGGGCTATTATTCTTTTTAATAAACGGTTTACAAGAATGCTAAACGTATCATAGGGAAAATATTTTTGAAGTTCTAATAAAGCACTTTGGTTTCTTTCATATGATGAACTGCATCATCTTTGCACTTGTGTACCTGACAATATTTTTATGACGTTTTCAGATCAAAACTCTATGGTCTTTCAGAAACTTTTTAAATACGAATTCTGCGTGTATAATTCCTCCTAAATTAAGTCATTATCGCCAGCCTGGTCGAGCTCTTCTGAATTTCCAGAAGCTCTAATGTCGGTGCGAAAAAGTGCGCTCTATCGTGTAATTAATTTTCCTGAACACCCCTACATAATGGATTCTTGATATCAAGAGAAAGTGGCGACTGAGTTGCTAGACCAAGAGTAAAATTTAGAAACCGAAGCTAGGCCGGCTGTGTGAGACTAGCAAAGTAGGAGTCGCTTCGAAGAATTGTAATTTACTATACATTAAACACATCTATTTTTCACTCGAGGCTTGGTAATGCGTCTGATTGTGATACTTTAATTAAAAGTTATTTATTTGCTCACTTCCTTTAGAGTATGTCTGTCAATATTTCTGGTGTGCATGATTATGATGTTTTGATAGCTTCTCACCGCCTACACTGGACTCCACATAATAACAGCAGTATAAGAATCACAGTATACGTTTACTAACTTTGAACAATCACAACCTAGTGAGCGAATACGCCATGAAGTCACAATTTTAGTTTGTAGTTAATATTATCGAAGATGCGTGATAGAGTTGTTTATTTCACAGTTCTAAAATATAAATCTAAACAATGTCGACGATTCCAGCTAAAAATAACCTGAGTTCCTTTTCAATAAGCAAGTATGGATTCTAGAAGTTTGACCGTATAGATGCTGTTAGCTAATACGTTTGCCAACAGAAGATGGGTGAATAAATTCAACAGAAATGCTAGTGCGAGAGGCTTATGACTGATACTTAAATTCTTAGATAAGAGCAAACGATACGAAGAAAACCAGAAACATCTCTTAAGTGAGATCCATTTATATTTCTGTTACGTCTGCAAGCAGTTCGCTTGTATTTAACTGAGAAATGTGTGCATCATACGACTGCTATTAAATATTTCATGTTTTATTTTTCACAAATGACGTTCCTTTCATTTTCGTTTTCAAATTTTCAGATGGAATGTGTTTTGATAGCCAGTATTACTATTATAATCATTTTTCTGTTTTCTCGTGCTGTATTGACGTTACTTTCGAATTAGACACCCCATGGTACACTCAATATCAAGGCAATGAGATTTTGAGATAGTTTTGTTAATTACGTTTTATAGGTTGTTTCTTATTTTCTCTTACTGAAATGCTGATCACACGTCATATAAGTTGAAGACAAGTTTGTTTCTCATCCAATATTTGTCACAACAACTTTGGAGTATGTTCACAGCGCAGCAAAAACGATGCTTCCAGGCATCAGGTTCCAGATATTGATCATTATTTCTACTTCGCACGTTATCATCTGTGTTGAGAAGCCCTTTTGGGGTATTATCGGTAAAGCCCTTCAAATATTTGTAGTTCTCGATTAAGTGCGCTCAAAACCTTCTTTGTTCTTGGGAAACAAGTTCAAGGTAAGATTGTGGAGTCCTGGAACCATATTCGTTGTTTTGTGCTGAATTCTCTTTATTTTGTAAATATCCCGCCCTAAGGTAAAATACAAGAATTGTGTTCTCTCAAGCACGACAAACGAAAGGGAAAAAGCGTAACAAATGCGAGCCGGATCCTTGGTTTAATTGCAAAAAACATTGAATACAAACAAGTCAAAGAACATCATCTTACCGATATATAAAGCGTTGGCGGCTACATCTAAAATATGCAGTGCAACTCTGTTCTCTGTTGAAATATTAATAAAATGGAAAAATTTCAGCTTGAAACAACGAAGATGATTTATAAACTCCGCAATCTTAGCTACAAACGGCGTCTTCAGTACCTTACACTCATTTTCCTAAAACAAAGAAGACCGAGAGAAAAAATTATCGTGACCAATAAATATCTCAACAGCTTTAACGATGCTATCCTGAAAGAGCTTTTCGACAAGGATGATAACGTGTAGACAAGAAATAACGGCCCTAAACGTATAACAAGAGACTTCACTACATTTTTGGCTATAAATTACATTCCTGTTAAAATTGCCAGACCTTGAAACCCGCTATTCGAAAATACCGTTTTTGCTGACACTGTGAACACATTCAAAAATCGTTTCGATAAATATTGGATAATGTAAGAAAGGTATTTAGTGCAAATGTATTGAAAACTCCTTGAAGTTTGGAAATTAGAGTGTTAAGAGTACCCTCAGTGTCAAGACGAAAAAAATACATCGATGATACTTTTTCTTATTCAATGAAGAATCCTCAATTTAACCTTTTAAAAACGTAGAATTATTAAAAATTGAATACTAAGCCTTATGTGATCCTATAATTTCAAATGTTATTTTCCGTTAATATTTTACTCTATTCTTTTTCATTTGCATGGACTAAATTTACAAACTTATCGTTGTTAATTAGTCTGCCGTAATAGATTCGACTGTGTCGTGGTATACAGTGTAAGGACCTCTACTTTTCGTAAATGAGTTTGTTTCATCTTCATTTTGCTAAAATAAAGTCGTCCTATAGCAGTTATTTCATTTGTAGTTTTTCTGTAGTAAATTACTGCACTCTTACAGTCAACCTGAACAATTCATTTTATTAGCTCTTCTTGGAATTATTATTCCACCCATCTTATCGAAGACTTACATGATCCAACGCAATTGTAATTCACGTTTGGGGCGCAGGACAAACATTAAGGACCGCAAAAAAACATCTGAATTTGAGATGAGGCATTCATGCACTAATGGACGAGGGAACCTCACTCCAATCCCTGAGGATCTGTCCGTGATAGAATTATTCGCTACTAATTTTGAGATATAGAGGGAGGCATCGCACGTCGTCTTCCTATAATTGGCCCTGAGGTCAAATCAGAGATGGGATTCTGTTCATGAAATTCCTGCTGTGCCTTTAAATGTCCGACAAATATAGGTCACAGATGCCAATAATTATGATCTAATTTCTCTGCGGTCATTAGATTTTAAGACATACCACTTTCTGTCCTACATCAGTCGAAAGTCTGTGCTAAATGATTTGCAAAAAGGGTTCCTGTTCCCGAAATTATGCACGAAATTTTTTTTACAAAATCATAGAAAAGCATTCATAAGATAATGGCAAAATCGAACTTTTAGATGTACAAAAATGAGATCCAACGGTATGACGATCGTGTGAAAAAGTTTTGGATCTAAAAAATCCATCAATAGTGTCTGGTATGAAACCAATCTACTGTATATGATGAGCAAATTATAAAATAAATGCCTACTGCTTTGTAGATTCACTAAAATGGATAGTAAAAAAATAATCAGAAAGAAAACCCATCTTTGAGCTACTGTATTACTGTAGAAAGTAGATTATACTAATCAAAATTTCCAGCTTAAACAATAGTCCAAACTCGTTAATTTTTTGGTTGATTCTGAAAATCTTAAAAAATTCGAGAAGGCAGAGCTTAGAATCAGTTTGTGATAAATCGGACGCAATAAAACTATTTTTTTGTACTGCACAGGACCTTGGCTTGAGTCTTCGAAGAACACTCAAATTTCTATGTTTAAAAAACAGCATCACCACTCGTGTATTGTTTCCCAAGATGTTTTACTTTGGTCCTCTGTTAAATTCTTAGTAAACAATGTCGTTATATACGTTCTGAGAAATATTTCACTAGAGGAAACAGAACAATGACGTTTTTAACTATTCTCGTATACATATTTCCGGAGAATGACAATTTTTTCTCCTCGGTTTCAGTAAATTAGGATTTACAAGATCAGTTGTGAGAACAAACCACCTTTGGAATATTATCAACCAATGCATTTCTGCCACTGAAGGATCTTAGTGCTAAAGCATTATACATAAATAATAAATCAGTTGAAAAAAATACTTTCGAAGCTTATGAAAGCTTATGTCCCAACGATTCTAATGGTGAGACAAGTAAAGCCTATGTGACATTTAGGTCTAATGAACGAACTCGTTGAGGTTATTCTAAAAATAGAGGATGTTATACTCGTTTTATTTTAGCTCGTGCATTATTCGCATGCTACTATTGATGAGGCATTTATCTCATCAGTATTATCCTTGCTTCTATTTATTTTTAATTTTATTGTTCAGTGAGAACATAATGTTTTCGTATCATCAACAAATGTATTTCTGCCACCTTATGACTTTCGTTACAAGGCATTTGAAAACGCAATGTTAATGTATTCGTCATGTATCAACTTGATTGCAATAAACGATTTTTAGTTATTTATTTTTCTCAGTACTATTGAGATTTGGTAAATAAATAGATATATAATGTAAGCTAAGTGTATCCCGGTATGTAAATCTTTTTTTGTACCTCTACAGAATTTAAAGATCACGAAGACATTTTAAGTTTTATCATAAACAGGCTAGTGTGTCCGGCCGCAGAATTGCATTCGATATAGAAAATACCAGTCCTAGTCTACGAAGTCTTAGTCATGAGCCCTCAGTGTGCTATTCCAAGTTATTAATAAAGTGACGGCACGAAGCTACGTTTCTCCAGCTCCTAGTGATGTGGCTTCTTTACTCCACGTGTTTTAACAACAGAAGATTCTTTTTTGCTTCAGGTATGTTAATGATTAGCACGGTCTCATTACATACTATTGCCAGTGAAATCCACATCTACTTAAAGAATGAGTAAAGCATAAGTAAAGAAGGAATATCAGCTTCCCGCCTACTGTGTCAGTATATTGAATTTCTTATCACAGTTTCTTATTGAAAAAATTGGAGTTCCTTGCATATTATGTGAAAAGTTCAGCATTCAGTTATCTAACTAAAATCATTGGCCTGAAATAAAAGTTCAGAAAAAATCACTACGGATACGGGATAAAGCGAAGCTTGATTAGCCCAAATATCTTGGTTAGTAATTGAACTTGAGTTTCATGAGGCTTAGTTTGTAAGTGAACATGTCATGAATTCTGCATGTACCTGTACAAGCTGTTTGTGTGTCTAAGTCATTACCCACAGGTTTAATTTAACCCTTTAGCGACCAAGTGGACTATTCGGTCGCCTTTCACGGTCTTTGGGAGAATTGTTCTAATAATTAAACAGTGAGCAATATGAGGTTGCTACTAGGTTTGAACACGGCGGCATGTTACAGCGTCGTTCTTTTGGCTGCCTGGCTCTCAGCGTGCTTCATTGCATCAGTGTACAGACGGTCTTTGTGAGCTTAAACGTAGAAACTAGAAAAACAAATTGGTCGCTAAAGTGTTAAGAGTTCTTTCGTAATTAGTAGTCAATTTTCAGTAAAAATTATCTCTAATATTGAGTATATGGTGTATTTTCAAAATATTAAATCTTAGTTTTTTCGACTGTATATTGATAGCACTCGAAGCTAGAGTAAGGCAATAATGTCATAGCAAAACAACTGTCAATACAAAGGACTTACGTGATTCATATTTTTCTTTTTGCGTTCGTCTGTTTAAAGATCGTTTGAAAATAAATAGCCTCAAATATGAAAACTCTTTATTCTTTTCTTTCATAATCAAACTAATTCATAAGACTTCATTACTCCAACTACACTGTTTTCAAGCAATCTAATTGAAACGAAAGTCAAAGTGACGACCCACACTAGGAGCTGTAGAACTACTAAATTTTGGAATATTTCAGGGAAAATTCAATGCTAAAAATTTCTTAACTCCATACGAACTCCCACTACTTCGTGATAAAAACAAGTCACTGAGTTCCCTGATGATCTGCGTGGTTGCACGCCCGGGAAAATCAGCTTACAAGTTTTGCCAGGAATCATTGAGGGGTGCCTGGAGAATGAACGGCTTTGTTTGCCTGCGTTCTGTTGTTAATTGCGTATGGTGATTGGACGAGCACACAAAATTTCAAAATTTATGATCGTGCATAAAGTATGACGAACAGGAGTTGTACGCAAAAAAATGTGGGCGTCCTTGATTGTACAGGGTGGCGCAAAAGTCACTTCACCATTTTGAACATTTATTAAACGAGAACTAATACAGCTATAAAAATGCATTACATATGAAATGAAAGAGGAAATCTTGAAATTTCATTCTGTATCGACGATACATATATGAAGCATAATTTGTAATCATAAGTTACGTAATTATCTATCCCAAAAATGCCGAAATACAGCAAGAGCCAAGGGGCAAAGATAGTGAAAAGTTATTTTTCTCGCAATGGATCATTAGTTACAGTACAGAGAGACTTCGTAAGCGCATTTAATCAACAAAAGCCTTCGAAACATTGCATTATTGCAATGATCTCAAGATTCAGAGATTTTGGCTCAACACCAGACAAGGGACGCTCTGGCAGACCGAGATCAAAACTAAATGCATGTGAAATTCAATGTGTTTCATTGAATGTTGCAGCAGATTTAAAAACTTCGACTAGACAACGTTCCAGTCAACTAGGAATTTCACGAAAATCATCCTAACAAAAGATTTAACCCTTTAGCGACGAATTTATTTTTCTAGTTTCTACGTTTAAGCTCACAAAGACCGTCTGTACACTGATGCAATGAAGCATGCTGAGAGCCAGGTAGCCAAAATAACGACCCTGTAACATGCCACCGCGTTTAAACCTAGTAGCAACCTCATATTGCTCACATATAATATAATTTTAACATAATTAGCATTTTTTCTGATGTTCCCCGTGAGTGCCATACGGCGGTAGAGGGTTAAAGCTGTTTTCATATAAAATTCAAGTTACATAATTGTTAAAGTTTGCAGACCATCAACAAAGAAAGAACTGCGCATGTGCATTTCAACACCTTACGAATGATAAGACTTTTACCTAACATCTAATCATGTCTGATTAGGCCCATTTCCGTATCAGTGGACATGTCGATAAACAAAACTATCGATTCTGGTGTGATAAAAACTCCAGCATAATCCACGAGTAACCACTTCATGCACAGAAGGTTGCCGTCTGGTGTGGCTTGAGTGCAAAAATCATTGGTCCATACTTCTTCGAGGATGTTAATGGTGCAACCATGACAGTAAAGGAAGACAACTACAGACAAATGACACAGGAATATTTATTTCCACAACTGGAAGACTTGGACATGTAGAATTTGTGCTTCCAACAATATGGGGGGACACCACATACAGCAAGAGAAACCATGGCAATACTAGGAGCTGCCTTTCCTGGTCGTTTAATTTCACGTTTTGGTGACGTTCCATGGCCACCATGGTCTCCTGATTTAACCCCTCAGATTTCTTCCTATAAGGATACTTTATAGGAAAAGTTCACATCAATATGCCAAATACTCTCCACGTGTTATAAAATAACACCATCGAAGAAATCAACAGAATAACTGCAGATATTTTTGAAAAAATAATGAAAAATACTGTACGCATAATACACTTGTGCCTAAATAATAATGGAAAACATTTAAAGGATATCATATATAAGCAATGAAACTTCAATATTTTTTTCTTTCATTCAATATGCAACCAATTTTTATAGCTGTATTAGTTGTCGTGTAATAAATGTTCAAAATGATGAAGTGACTTTTGCGCCAATCTGCACAAGTATTATAGTATTCAGTATGGAATTTCGTTGTAATTGATTTTACAAATCAGTTATTATACATTTAATATTTAGGGTAGATGTTGTAAACAATACATTTTCCAGACCTCTAAAATCGCTCATCCACACTGTCACACGTATGTTTATTCCAACAAAATTAATATATGACTATTAGACACGTACGTAAAAATTTCAAGTGCTTTTTAATTAATCTCTTTTTTTCGTTTGCCAATCGACATCACTTTTACGAAAGAGTTTCCATATTGAAGGGTTAGAAGATAATATTGAAAAATCCCGTATTTTGTAGTAATCCGGCACATGTATAACTGGTCTATAGAGAAGTCAGTATTTAGCCTCACATAAACACTTAGCGCTGTGTAGGTCACAGTCACATGGAAATTTATAGGACCAACTGTAAAAAAGCCATGACCTTTCCTCCAGGTCTTTTTAAAGTCTATAACTCTTCCGTCTTCGATGGAAAAGCTTGGTCAGCGTTTGTTCACATTGTACGCAATCTTTGGCTCTGAACGGTCGTGAAACCTTGCAGAATTTATGCTTCAGAGTAAAAAACTATTTTCAGCGATTAAGATGGGTAAACAGACGGTCATAAGAGTTGTATACAGAGAGTATACAACTCTTAACATTTCACTGAGGTGCGACTAACCGTTTGGCCTGCTAGGTGTACTTTCAAGAGAGTGAGTCCGGGTTTATGACGTACGGATTCAAAAATTTAAAATCTTCTTAACTACTTTTGTCAATATACTACTTTTTCTTCAAGAAAATGTTGTACCCTGGAATTGATAATGTGGTACCTCACATTGATTTCTTAATGCGAAGACGAAACAAAACCATACATCATTTTTTGCTGTCATGCATTTACCAGTGCAAAAGCTTATTTTTTATCATTGTATAGTCCTCTATTTAAATTATTTTAGGTTTTAAAAATGAGAATATTATACTTAACATTTTAACCGCATCGTTCGCCATATATGGTACACAGAACCTTTGTTATACATACAAACTAATTTGGAGGTAGAAGTCGATGAGTTAAGCTAATCAATTTATTAAATTGAAATAATACTTATAAGCATGTCTTTTGATTGTTATATGAATCCAAAATTATTGTACCGTACAAAATTTACTGGTAAAATGTTTGGTTACGGCCCTCGTTTAAATTGATTCTCACCTCAATTTTTTTTAACAGGTGTTCAATTATAAACCAGATGTACGGAAAATGAGGTTAGTAGCAGAACTTTCATAACAGTCTTGAACTGTATGCAAACCGACTATAACAACTTGGAAACTTTGCGCAGTAGACATTTCAGTCAATATTCCGGCAGGATCTCATGAAGTTCATTCCAAACTGATGACTAGAAGTTTCTTCAATACTCTCTACTGATACTCAATTGTATTGAGACACTGCTTCGCCGCGTCATTTTGCCGCCGTTTTGTCATAATTCATGTCTTTTACATTTTTATCCATATTTCGCATGGATTTTGCTCTAAATCAAGTCGGTGTCTCTCCAAATTATCATCTCAAAAAAGACTCATGAATGAAAAAGAATGTTATATAATGGTATCGACGTGATCTCCTCATGTAGGAAATTAAATTTGATACTAAGTAACCGAACTCTGCAGTGATTGGGTCAAAAGAACTCAATAAATACCCCTGCCCTCATCATCACGATCCTGTGCTGTATTTCACAGTGTTACAGAGACAATGTAGGGAGGGTTACAAGCCATGACTGCTTCAGCAAACATGCACTGCGTAGGAAAAAATAAATAAATAGACTTGTCGAGAATATTCATTATTTCTTCAACATCCATCGATTTATTCTTCTGAACTCTACACTAGTCCTTACTTCTGCAAAAATGTGCACCTACAGAATACGACAAAATTATCTGACACAATTTTACGTTTAATAAAAGGCCAAACGATAATGTAAGAACGTTTAATAATTTAATCGAGTTAATTCAATTATTAAACGATAAGTTTCATCTCACTTTCACTTTCTACCATGAATTCGGTGGACCAGCATTTCACTTTCATTAAACCTTCAATTGTATCAGAGAATTTCGGCCCACCCTGTATAAGAAAACATTTTCCTGATGGCAACTCTTCAATGATGCGAAAAAAAATTTGCCCAGACCGAATATTATAAGTCCTTTTTGTTTCTACGTGCGCTTTAGGGAAGCAGTAGTCTTACAATTTTTGACAATGTATTCTGGTATTCGTCAATACTTCCAACAATCTAGAGGTCCACGTCACAAATCACTCATCTCGACACAAATTTTGCAATACACTGCAAACTCTCGTTTTATGATTGCGTAGTGCCTAAAATTCATCAGTTATTTTCAAAGGGAAGTATACTTCAAAGGGAAGTCACATCATGAATATTTTCAAATTTGTAGTATCATGTATGTATTCATTTAATTACCCTGCGACCTGTAAAATACGTAAAATGTCTTCTAACATTAGACCAAATTATTCTTTTCAAATAAATGAACTGCGTATCTACAAATTTCCCGCTTGTGTACTCAAAATAATATAGAATCACATGCATGGAGTTTATTTAGCTATTTCACCTTAATTTCTGTAAATACTTTTAGTTTCTTACTCAGTTAACTAGAAAAAACTTGTCCTCTTTCAAGAGCATTAGACTAACACCCCTATAGAAGGCTTTCAAGAATGATTATTCAATCTTTATTTAATCATGATTGACCGTATTGACCTCATCGAGTATAGTTACACTCAAATAAAAATAAAAGGTCAAGCTGCAGCTGAGTTGCTGCAATGATACCATCCATTTAGTGTCCCGACTGGACGGAAGTTTGTCGGGTGGTTGAAGAAGCTAGTCACGTCATCACGATGTCCTGGTTCTCAACATGCACTTACGGAGCACCACGCGCATGCAAACTCAGCACGAACAGCAGACGCAGATTGATTGCGTCCTTTATGCTTTCAAAGACCTCAATTCAGTGGTAGTTATCTGATAATGCGGAATATAAACGAGATATCAAGTTATTTCACCTCAAATTGATCAATGACTTTAAATTAAAACTCCTCAAGCTTTATCGGGTTCTAATTTAAACTATTGTGACATAGGTAACTGCTAATTAAATCTTAGAAGAAAACTTTTAAATAAACTAAGGCGTTTTCAGTAAACAATAATCTCCAACATGTGTCATCCATTTCCTTACACAATTTTGCATGAAAATATGGTAAAAAACGAGGACGATACTGTCTTTCACTACGCCACTTGTTAGTTTTGAAACTTTGTCATTTCGATTTTACTTTTTATACTGCCGTTGATTTTATCATGTGTTAATATTTAATAAACGTGCTATTATATGATTAATAAATTGAAATTAAATTCAAAAAATTTGAAAATAATTAATAAGGTACAGTAATCTTCTCCTTGGAATCCAGTATTCAAGTCAAGTACGTCATTGGAGGTAAGAAATTATAAGTTTATTTAAATGTTTTTGGAACTTAAACAACTCAACATGACTGATATATGATATTATACCTTTGTTTCAAGAATTACATTAGTTTTAATATCTCATAATTCAATGACAGTGTTTAGTGGTCAGGGACATATTTAGGGAGTTTCTTTTTAAATCAAAATAGAATAGCAATAATAATCCTGCTTAATAGAAGCAGGGTTGTGACTTACGGGGAATTTTGAATTCCTTGGCGCCTTAACACATTGACTGCAACTCCCAAATTAGTGTGCATATATTACAAGATCCCGTGTACCATATATGTCACACATCGCAGTTAAAGTGTTAAGAACTGAACCCCGACGGAAAGCAAGGACCCGTCACACCAATGTCACACAGTGATAAGGTCTAGAAAAATTAATCCCAAATCATAAATTGAGTCATGACGATCTCAATATCAGTTTGATTATCAAAATTACAGGCCATATTTTGCAGTCGAGGTGTTCACATAGATGGAATATATTTTCTTTTCATATAGAAAAGAACGAGCATTAACATACACGATTACTTAGATTCATTTTTTAATTCACATATCTAGGTTCATATTTCTAGATTATAGTGTCATGTGATCAGCCGATACTCCTTATTTAATAGTCCTCTTCTGATAATTTGTGCCTGTTTCATGCCCTTAAATAGATCATGGTGTGTCATTTATAAAATTGGAAACTCTCTAAGTGGTTTGGTTAGAAATGACGCCCTTTAATTCCTTTTTCTGTCCATCAACTTCATCCTGCGAAAAAGTTCCCTGCTTTCCTACTTGTAAGTCTATTTATTCTTACTCATAAAAGATAATCTAAATTTATAATTACTTTCTCGTTGAGCCTAGGAACAAATTTTTGAGCTACTTCCGTATAGTTGAAAAATTTTATCAATGTCATGTTTTTTAATAACCATTCAGCGTTTTTCCTGCAGTACCACCTTGAGTACTGCCAAAATATATTTAGAAACCGGCCGAAAAAGTAAATCACCAAGAAGTTTAAGCTTTAGAAATACATTCTCGACCGATATTTGGTGAGTGTTTCAACATATCTGACTAAATTATTGACCTTGTAGGGGACGCGTACCAAGCCACCGTCAGCGTAGCTTCAGTTTATCCAGCCAAATGTTGCGTGGCGAGCTGACATGTACAAGCGAGACGCGCTTCCCTGAAAGTGACCGACCTCTTCACACCAACGCCATTCACGCATCAGCGGACAGCCGTGTGTAGCTCCTAAAACTTTTCTAATTTTCAGACGACTTAGCCTAGCCGCCCTGCAAAATTACTCCATTAGCGAACCGATTATTTGCGATTGTGTGTCTGGGAGCTTTGTGGTAACGCTGGTCTTATAAGAAAACAAGGTAGGTTTTGTTTCAGCAGCAGTCATCAACTTCTAGAAGCATTGTCGCAGCACTGTGTCAAAAGATCACAAAACGTCGACCTGACGAAGAATTAATTTTAGTGGCCAATTCTACTTGGTGAGAACTTATTTTTTCTATTGTTTGCCTTTCAAAACGTGACCTAAAGAATAAAAGTATTAATAATCTGCACACGTTGAAGGAACAGCAATCACCGTTCGCCCACTGTATCAATGAAAGAAGCATGACGCCACAAAACTTACATGATTTCATTACAAGAATCATATCTACAAAGAATACGCTATGATTCATTTCGACGCTTGAAGTATTATGACGAACTCAGCTTCTTGCGTACTACTCCTGCATCCGGAAGCACTGTAAAAGGTGTTCATCTCCACTCCCTCTCTCTCCCTCTTTCTTTCTTTCTCTCTCTCTCCCTCTCTCTCTCTCTCTCTCTCTCTAACTCTTTCTCTCCCTCATCTTGCCCACCATGAATCTGAGGCTTTGAAGCCTGGCGGAACGCACTCGACAAGATCGATCCTTTGGCCCTGACTTAAATTAATAGACTTCACGAGTCCCTTCCGAGGTCCTCATTTCGTGTTGCTCACACGAAAAAATTCAGAGGAATAAAGTTCCTCCTATTATTCAACTAGACACTCCACCGATATTCAACTAGACACTCCACCAGCAGTCCTTCTAATTAAAGTGAATACGTGCGTGAATTACCAACAAGCTTTTCACAATTGTATTTTTTATAAAATTTATTGCTAGTTGACGTTATTTCTCATCGTATAACAGGCAATAGAATTATTTCATATTGTCTTATTAGGCAAGTTCCCTCGCAACCAACTGCAACACTATTTTAAATACAATTCCTCAATAAACTCGTATTCGGATGTATGGATGCATTGCAACTCTGACGCAAATCAATTCATTGAAATCGGTGTTAAAGGTGTTCTAATTTTGATTTAGTTGATTCTTACCATCAAATCATTACAGTCAATATTAATTTACGAATGACGTCATTTCTATTGAACTAAATGTTTGTTATCTTTTTTATAGCAGTGACATCCTTCATTTCTGATGAGCTGATCACGACTTTCTTAAACAAAGACTGCCATGCTATCTTTTATGTTCGTCTTGTTAGTATAATACAGCTATAACTTCCCCCGCAACACAGCCGTGTACTAAACTCTATTGAATAATGCCGAAAAGTTTTCCTAAAAAATATGCAATATTTAGTAATCTCTCATGACACCGTGGCACTTGAAGTCCTCACATCACTGCCTGACATGCAGTTGTCTCACCACTGGACTATCCCTCATGATGCTCTCAAACAAGTGTTAGTATGTGACAGCTGCCGATGGAAGTCCTCACAACTCAGTCCAATATTCAGTAGCCAGGCACGTAGCGTTGCTCCAGGCACGCCTCACAATGTCGCCCAATTTTCAGTTAGCACTCACGGCACCGCCCCACTTGAAGACCTCAGCCTGTGTGAGTTGCCAGGTCGCTACAGGAAGAAAGCTGTGACTAGCAGACCATTGGTAGGCCCTCACTCTACGTGTGAGCTTGAGTGGTGAGGGACAGCGAGCTCCCCTTCCTGTTAAGTGTTGTGAACCTAATGTTTAGCCAGACCATACTTGAATTGAAGGCGCCTATGTCCCGTGAACTCGAACGAAAACTGAATTTAGCTAATTCTAAACAAAAATCTACGATGTGACGAGCGGATCAATTTTTAAACCTAATAAATGAATCACCACGAGTGTCATGTTGTGGGGATAATATGACATCTGTTTTTAAAGTGTTTCCATTTGACTCATAAACATGTGTTTGGAGTGAAAAAAATTTACATCCAGAATTCCGATGAAATTGATCGACGCTAAAATTACTTCCAGTTTCAGACCACCTTAATGAGAGCCAAGTACCCTGAAAAATAGGAATAGGTTTTAATTTAGACGAGCCACAGTTGTACGGGGAGAAACTAGAGGTCTTGTGTCACCAGTATAAAAGAAATTTAAATGATAGCAGGACAAGTGAATGTGAGGTAAGAAATACGTTATCTTCGTAATGTCCTTTGGTTTATTAATTATGGATGGCTAAGTTTCAAACAATGATGAGTGCATGAAAAGAAACTAGAAGAGTCTTGTGAGCGCGATTGAAGGAAAATACGAGAATATGAAAATTCATGTTTCTAACCACTCAAGACATATGAAAAGCGGCTGATGCTCATCTTAGGATAAGTTATAATTGTCAAAAAAATCAAAGAAAATAATGAAGTAATAAATTACTTGTCATGGCGTAACAACGTATCGTTATTTAAAAGATAACGTAATAAGTAAATTATGATCGATAATTAATCATCACGTGATTAGAGTTAAGGTTTATCAAGAATAATAGTGATAAAAACAGCGTTTATGAAATGGCTGGTAACATTATAATCCATGAGGTATGCAAAATTAAAATGAAATAAAAAGCTTCCTGCTCTAATAGTAGCTATAAAAGTTGAGTCAATTTAATGGAGCTTTCTATTCAACTCTTAAAAATGCCTCCAATAGAAAAGGTATAAGATGAGTAAAAACAGAATAAAAAATGACTACTTTAAAACACCAGCTGAGAGCGGAGTCTGAATAGCAGAGACCTCATCCCAAAAGCCTGTCAACATTTGTGACCGTAAAATAACTCCCTGACTTCAGCGACGGGCTGCATCGCGTGATCTATAAAATCGTGCTCCCAATCACGGAGTTGCTCATCCGTCAGCTCGATCCAGCGGAGAGTAAAACTAAGATAAGAAGATTCACAAGTTTTGGTTGTTCATCAGGACTGCACGATATGCAGCATTACTGAAGAACTGGATGAAAGTCAGTCTTAAATACATGCACAAATCTAATGTATAGAAGTTTACATTGGCCTAACTGAACACCCTAACTTACACTATATGTATTGTCTCGCAGTTACACTGATTCACCTTGAATATACTAAAAAATTACTATTAAAAGCTCACTTCCAAATTACGTCCTTAAAATCAAATTACTATCTGTGACACACACGGTCGACATTCAGAACCACTGAGCTCGTCTGTTGGCGTACGCCTGAGTGATTGCATAAATATTGTGATTCACCCCAGGCTTTCCCTCTCTATAATTATACTGATATGGTGAGTTGGTCTCCAGATATTGTTGTTATTTTAATCTTATTCGATTTGTTTCGAAAACCGTGAAATTGAGTAATTCTGAAGTAAATTTAAAACTAAGCGATTTTCATTATCTTCAAGCTTTTCAACCGCAATGGCCTTAATTAAGCTTTAATTGAGGTCTGTTTGCTACATGTAAACTATTAAGATATTTGGTAAGACAAATTTTAAAAAGTGGTCTGTTTTTATGAACGCAAGCCATTCTGAGCGAAAGAGCAACAATTCGAGACAATTCTACATCAGAAAAAAACGTTTGTGAAAAAATCCAGTGTGTAACGAGGAAGTTTTTGTTAAATAGAACAACAGTTCGCTTTTCCTCGGTATTCCTCTTCGAGCTACTCAAATTTGAAAAGAATGAAGCCGTCTTGGATGCCTGACAGCTCCTCGTCCTTGAAGCACAAACAAATTCAGTGGAAGTTTTTGAGACCAGAACGTGAAACTACTCACGAGAACACCAGATTTGCAGGCCCCACTTATTACCTCCAGGTAAATTTCTGAGATGCTTTTAATACAATACTGTATTACAGTGCTCATAGCATGGAACAAATTATGAACTCCTGATAAGATTTGAATCTGAAGATTTTTGGGTATGTATTGAGGTGCAAATGATACTGAATTCGTAATTGAATGATTCTACCATTGAGGAATAAAATAAGTTATGATTCAATATTTTGATTTGTATGAACTGAACGTCATAAACGGACACATCCTGCCAGACATTGATTATAAACTGGCAGTATTCTCCGACTCTCACTATTAGTGTGTCAATTTGTTGTAGATGCTCTGATCTTTAGTGGTCTAAATGTTGCATTACGGGTAAAAATTTCATGAAAAAATGAAATACTAAAGCTGTTAATGAGTAATCTTTGAGAGACAAAAATATTATCGATCTATTCACACATTAATAGGGAGAATAATACACAAAAACACGAACATGTACTCGTAGAAATTTGTGCCGTATCATGAGAGTAATGTGGACACAATGGCGGATTTAGAACACAGGAGGCTATATGCTAATTAGGTTGAGACCCCTTAATTAAAACGTTTCCAGCGATTGCCAAACCGTTCCAAATCTTTACTTTCTACACTTACTCACTAGCAAGCTCTGTTAAATTTACATGTAACCTAACCTACAGACCATTTGGTCGGAAATGTGTTAAATAAACGTCACAAAAGAGAAGACAGTACGAACATCTAACAAACAAAATCCACGGCAATCTCATATTCAATCTTTTCGAAGCTACAAACACTTTAGAAATTTGAACCATATTATGAAAATTATGGGCAACAAAATGCAAAATCTATAAAAAACTCTGATGAATATAGGAACACAAATTAACGAGAGACAAAAAGCATTTTCATTTCAGATAGCACCATTAACCCTTTGAGGCACAAGATTTGAGGGTAAAAAGGGGTAAATGTATCTATATTGATGGGTTACTTAGTATTCCAACCTGCCCTAAAGGTTTAAAGGGTGGAAAACTGGTTTCAAGCTCGGGTTTGTAGAACGCAAAAGACTCTGGCACCCTGAGATATGTAGAGTGACTGAAGCTGCCTGTCATATTAGAAGACCTTCTTACATCTTCAGCCTACAAAAGCGCAGAACAGTTAGCTATCGTCGAGCATACGCACAATCTGAAATTTGTTGCTACATCTCAGAAAGCAGCATTAATTTTTTTCTGTTTACAATTTATATTTAAAACTGGAGGCGTTTGCTTATAAATTTAAAATTCATGTTCAAACCAGGATGACCTCGAGCGGAATTCAATTAGTGGCGCACAGAGCGCAGGTCGATCGCAGGACTCGTGGTGGCACTGGGTGGTGACGCCGTGAGATCAGCTGCTTCCTGACTACTGAATGTATTTTTGAACCCTGTTCGTGCTTTTTCCATTATCTCTATCCATGTAAATTCTGTGAATTGTTCTTTGTGAGAACAAAGCACAAGATTTCAATCAATCACTTTAAATAGTTCATTAGGTTCATGTTTTTTTTTTACTTGACTTGGATGACAGCATTGAAACGTGTCGAGAGATGATATATTTAAGGGACACTTGGTGTAAAAGGAACTTGAGACTTGTAAAAAAGGTAAAGAAGACTTGCGACAGACGTCAGTTAATCAATGCTATTCCCATGGTGTACCAGAAATGCGAAGTTGAAGAGGGATATAACTGTACACGCCTGGCTGTCTGTGTTACTCACTATTACCGAGGACCCACTTACTTATTGTTGAGTGCTGGTGCGGTTGTTTTGTACTGTGGTGAAATCTGGAAACAGAAGGCAATCATAGCACCACAACAGAGTTGAACAATATCTTTATGGGAAGGGTACCATTCGATGAGTTTTTAATACATAATATTGTAGCTTTTTGGTCACAAGGTTGGACTGAAATGTTACGCGCATGGAATATCGAGAGGGAATTAAGGGCAGCAGACCGACAAGTAAAAAGTGGAATAATGAATAAGCATCAATGGAATGTGATTGCTCAAAAGGGAGGAATCTCTCTAACATAAGCAATACAGTAGATTGGTACGATAGTACATTGGTACGTTTAAATCGGTGCAGGACGAATTATCTCTACCGTAAAACCATAGTTGAAGCCCAGCAGGATCAATCAACACCGGTATGAAAGTTTACCAATAATGATAGGGCAGAGAATTTGGATCATACAGCCGAATGTAAACTTTGATTCGGGAAGGGCTTGTCATACCGGCATAAAAAAAATGGGAGAGTTCAAAATATAAGATGGAGAATGGCTGCCTCCAAATGCGTGAAATTTACAACATATGTGTTCAATGAAAGAAAATCAAAATTTATGCGTACAAGAAACTTTTACGATCTTTTAACAACGTTTAAATCCTGTTCTGGATATTTCTCAAAAACATTTAGATCCTTCACTAGATATTCAGGCCCATAGTACTATTCATACGTTAACCATAATTTTCAGATAGCGCTTGGAATAATTAATGCCCACCCTATTACAATTACGTGTCTTTAATTGAATGTTTATTTTCATCCTTCATGCTCAATGCATCTGGGAACTCACTGAACTAATTTGACGTGAGCGTATCTTATGGACTTGATGCCCATGGAGTGACTTGCAGGATCCTGACGTCCACTCTAGGAAGTGGACTGATTGTGTTCCTTGAAGCAATTCAGCAATTTTCTGTGATTTTCTGGCTACTCACTACAAGATTAACAACGCTTATTACATGAGGATCTTTTTGGTGTCGTTTTGTGCCTAGAAAGGACGCATTTTTCTATTGTCATATCTCTCTCGTGTGAAAGCCGGTGTTCATTGCAACCTACCTGCTGTACACATACCTCAATACGTTTTTATTAGTCTATATAATTCCACAGATATCTATCTTAACGCGATACTGCCAGATCTATATGTTCTTAACTGCTACTGTGATTAAGCCCTGTCTCCAGTTTCACAAAAAAAAAGATTGTTTGTTTGTTTATTTTGTTTAATATGTAAAAAATACTTGAATTCTTGAAATTTTTGTTTATATCAGATATTTCGAATTGTATCTACTTTCATAACAAAATCATCCGCTAATGTTACGAATGGAGTCCTTTTTGAGCCGTTACTGTACTACCTTAAGCTTTAGATTCGAATGTCAAGCTTACAGTGCGTCAGTGGTTGCAAGCAAGTACGAGTATAATGGTTAGGGTTACGGTAAGAACATACAAGGCATATAGCAATACAGTATTTCGAGAGTCATCATGCACGTCAATATTTTCATTAGATGTGTTTTGGTGAATGAAACAGGGGGTAAATATGAATTAATTTTATTAACACGTAATTTATTTGTTTTGCTGGTGTTTATGTTGTATGCTGAATATCATTCACGGGAGTATTACTGATCAAGAATATACTCAAAAGTTTTAAGCTATCTTCACCCATTTTCTGTAAGCTGCCCGCCCACGGCTTGCCGAATTTACATAATTCATGTATTCGTACGAAATTCATGCATTCTAACTCGAAATCCTTTGAGGAGGCCATTTTCTACATTTCTTCTCTGGGAGAGGCGGAGGTGATGAAGAGCACGGATAACCTACTACGCCGTGAACAAAACAGGGTTGCTGATTTTAATTTCCTTGGTTGTAGTTGAAGTGAAAGGAAATGAGGTCAGTTAAGAAATATAGTCGAAAAGGGAAAATCGGATGTACTGTATGCATCGAGCGAAGTTGAAATTCTAGGCCAGACGTGAACTTAACTTATATTAAATTGCCCTTCATTTTTTTCAAATGGAACTTAACTTGTTTTAAATTGAACTTAACGTATTTTAAACTGAACTAGGTTTATTTGAAATCGAATTCAACTTATTTTAAAATTAAGTTAAACAAGTACAGAGTCATGCATAGAAAGACAATGAGAAAGTTTTTCTCTACCAGTAAGCAAAGAAGATCTGAATACCATCAAATAATGGAAAGAAGTGAATGTAAGATTGATGAGGACAAAGGAATAGCCCGGACACGAAATTTGTGTTTATAAATACGTATGTGACTGAAACTAATACGAGTAAGGAAGTGAAAGTGGAATGTCAAAACTATCAGCTGATTGTAGATTGAGGATATAAGATTATTCGTTGATAAGGACTGTGGATCAGACTGTTTTTTATCAGGCCGCCAGAAGATTCTTGACGAAATTGTAACTTTGGTGACTGTACAAAAAAGTAAAAAAACAATGCATAAATTGTAGTACGATCCATCGAGATCTTTTTCAAGGGATATGTAAGCTTCCGCAGCGCTAACCAAAGTGCATCAAAAGGGATGATGCTTTATCGATAAATAAAATGCTTACTGGAGTCATAGAATCCTCTTTTGATATTTTAAATTAAACAAAGCGATTATGAATACATTTTACTTTATTTTATAATTAGTTTGATTTATATTTTTTACTTTTTTCTACAGTTTTTTCTGTATCGAATGGTTTTATTTATTCTGACATTTTAAGTTCTTTTTAATAAACTCTATACATGTATAGCAACTTCTTTAAGATAAAACATGCTACGCTCACAATTTTTCATACAACTTATGGCGATTACAAAAATAGACAAACCTGTTATTCGTAAATATTTAATTTAAACGTGGATTCAAACAATATTTTTCTCCTTTAAATTACGTTTATCGTCCCTTGAATAATTTCAGAGCTGTCGCTCTCATCCATGCTGCAACTAGCTTTTCAGCCTAGACTCGAACTTGTCTGCTGTATATTTATAGGTATTGGTTTTTTATTTTCATACGTCGATATGAAACCACAAAGCCTTTACGTTAGGAAGAACAGTATCGAGTTTGAAATTTCCGTTGTACAACTAGGTTAGCCCACTGCTCATACTAGCAGCTCGCTACTGCATCTAATAACGAAAAGAATACATCGAAAATTTTCACGAAATACTTCAGTTCATGTACTTTTGAAGTATTTGAAAACAATAATACAAAACTCATTTCTAATTACATAGTGTATTTACACTTGAAGTAGGGAACAGGTAATACTGAATATTTCTTCTATTCATGTTTACGGGTTTTTCAACACCTTCTATTTTTACTGATGACTTGTATGTTTATACAGAATTGATGAATGTTCTCCGCAAAGGCTCGTTTTGTATTGAGGGGTGCTGTATTTTTTCAACAGTTTCCAAATTAACATATTTTACTGAATTCACACTAAGTTGACCATATTAATATATAATAAAAGCTATAGTTAATTGTGTGACTCTACCGCTGATACAATTCATTCTTACACATTTGTGAAGTTCTACAATCCCTGTATAAATCCTCAACTCACCCAAGTTTAACTCTCAATTCACGCAGCTCATATTTCTCCACAAGGAGTTGATGGTACGAATACGATTTCTTTCCGACGCTTTGCTCATCAATTCGAAAAAATTGCCGAATATATGACGTAGCTGGCCTAGAAAATCTTAATTTATTTCTGCCTCGTTTTATTCTACGAAACTAGAAAAAAGGATGCTGGTCCAAGAATCCAGCTCAAGTCTTTCAATGAAGAGGATTGAGTAATTAATGTGAACATCACTGTTTTTAGGGAGTTTTCGCTCCCTAAAAAAGGAATGAGGTGCAATATTTGTGTTTGGTTTCGTATGGCAGAAAAGTGCCAGGTCAAAAATACAGAGTCATTCATATATTCTGTGAAACCGTGAACAAGAACTGACTAAATCTCTTTCAAAAAAGAATGTGGGTATTGGTGATGTAATATATCTTCATAAACTCTTGTTTTTGTCTCGTACGATGTGCAAATTGGACACATACGACATGACGGTGAATGCTCATGAGAAAATAAGAACAGGTCGAGACCAGATATTCAGCCACGATAGTGACAAACGCGAAATTTTCTATCTTCGAGACTCGTATGAAATCAAACCGGCGAAAATACGTTCGTATACTGTTCTTTTTACTGAGTAAATGTCCCAAAAATATTTCTCTTCGTACCACGCGTCGACAAGAAAGGGTATGAACTCAAAACAGTTGAGCAGTAATGATAAAGCCATTTGTTGACCAAATTATATGAAAGAAGATGGTACAATTCGCAAAAGATTGCAGTACATAAAGTGCATGCCAGTGGCAATGCATTATGTTGTTGACTTCCTTTTCCACAGCGATGGTGGAGTCAGTGTGGCATGAGAACCCTATTAAAGCTTTGTAGCGTGCATGCATCGCTCTGATATCCAGGCTTCCCAAGGAAACGGGATGATCCTCAATTTACGTAATTTGCATAACGATCTAACCTTTGTGTATGTACTCTAGGATGTTACGTAAACATTGAATTTTTTTTAATGATCAATTATATCTTCATCTGAATTTATGTCTCACCAATGGAGTCTGTACTTTCCAAATTGACAACGCTGGAATCCACTAGGCACACGGAGTGCATTTATTATTTGGTGAACATGAGAGGTCATTATCTCAAATGGAATGGCTTCCTCAATCTCTAGATGTCAATTCAGTTACATATTTATAAATTTATCGGGATAACATGCGAAGGGCTTCAAATATTTTTTCGTCTTAAATGGAAGACTTTCGTCAAAATTTCGTAACGTAGAAAGTTGGTAGACGTTCTTTTAACATCAATGAAAATCCTTGTATAATAGGATCTACAGTAAAAAAGAAAAATTGTAATTAGTGATTGAAGTGGTTTCATAACTTACTAAATAAAAGTATTCGTATCATAAAAGTGTGCGAGAATTTTTTCGACCCGATTGTGTGCGTGAGGGGCAAAAAATGTGCAAAATTTTAACTTTCGTCTATTACTGTGGCAAGTTTAATAGTCTAATTTACACATACAGTATATACAATTGCTAGTCAAGAAGTGGCAATTGTATTTTTTGTTATAATATGAGTTATTATAAAAATATATTCGAGCAGATGCAGCTTGACCGCATTGGAGCGGAACTGCAGCAGCTGCAGCTCCAACAGGACACCATTGACAAGAACTTGGAAACGCTGAGGAAAGACAACGTCGTACTAGACCAACAATTACAAGAACTGCGGTCTAAGTTAATGGCGACGTCTACCTCTATATCCAGAAGAGACTGCGTTGATGAAATCATCATCTGATGATAATCTCAGGCTTCCAAACACATGTATCTTGCGTTTCATTTACCATTGATGTATTATTTATTATTTAGTCTTCATTTTTTAAATCATTCGCTATCCAGCCGAAACCAAAAGAATTACGCATGTTAAAAATAAAATAATATTAGAGTGATTATTGTATTTTTGGAGAATATTAGGTACCTCCAAAAAATTAAAGTAATAAATAAGAAAGAGATTCAGTAGAACTGTGTATACAATTCCTATTTTTAGTTTATTAATCCCGTTTCACTTTAATTTCTTTAATCATTATTAATTTCATAAACATTCATGTAACAAAGGCAACTGAATCCTAGTTTAACTTTAGAAGAAAAGCTGTTCTAGTCAGTATAATAACTACAAAAAACTGATCAGAGGATTGCCCCAAATATTGTTACAATACATATATCTATTCACTCTATCTAAGTTCATTTTCGTTTAGAGCCTATAAGATACATTTAAAGATGAGTTAAAGCGTACGATTAAATTACATGTACTCTCGCAGGTATGTGGGGGTACGTGTATTTCTCGGCTGTTGTCTGTTTAATATCCTCTGCAAAACAAATATCATCAGTGTTGGACCTACTTAGTAACCTCAACGGTACATTTTGCATGCTCTATTCATATGAAAGCTGTTCTTTCAGCTAGATAGTAGTTGAGCGTACACATGATGGGTGGGTTTATTTTTGTTTGTGGAAGCTCGTACACCAGCCTGGAGTAGCAGGCCTTATTAAAGGCTTCACACATATTCCTGAGTACAATGTCTACTGTGTGCTTTTGCCAAAGATTGATGAACAGTATTTCAAGAAATATAGTCAGTGTTGTGTGTATGCCCCTATATTGCCTTAACTCGTGTTGTTCGATATTGTAGTGATCATATATTGTTAAGTTGTTTGTGACTCTGCTGAGTATTTTGCCAAGGAGTTTGCCATAGACGTCCAGTAAGGAGATTGGCCTGTAGTACCCATTTTTTTCTGACAATTATTGTGATGTGGTAAACTTGGGGAAGAACATCATAATTGCTTCTTTGAGTGTCTGGACCTATTGATTATGAAAGTAAGAAAATATACCATGCTTTTTAGAAGGTGTTTCGATTGCTTGTTGTGGAGTAATTCCTGTAGGAACGGGAGCTTTATATATAAATAATTTCGATGTTCCTGGAAATTCAAAATTTTTACGATTGGTAGAAAATTCATCGAATCTAGGCTTTTAATGTCCCCTGTATCTTATTATTTTGTATGTTGTGTTGTTCATGTATTGCTGTACTTGTGTCATGTCTGGGTGCACTGTATCGAAGTCTTCGTCATTTGTCTCGTGAAAATGGCTTACTAGTGCTGTCTGAATACGGTTTCCTTTGCTTGCGGTGTGTGGAGTAGTGAGTTGTGTACAATGTATGGTGTTTGTTGCTTGTTATTGGAGTACATCATTCTCATGATGAAGGACCAGAACTTTTTTGGGATTATCCTGTACATTTTCAGCATCGCTACCACCAACGTGTTCACAGCAAGTATTAACTTTGCGTTTTATGAAACTGACTGTAGCCAGAGATACTGTTGGTATGCAAAGGATGACTGCCGCGTATGATTCTATGCGACAATTCTGATATAGCTTCTCTGACGGCATGTTTAAGTATTTATCCATTTCTTCAAAGACTGGAGTTTGCTATGTCGGGGTATAAATGATATTTTTAGCAGCAGCCACCGTTTTGTAGCAGCAGCCACCGCAGCCACCGGTTTTTTGGCAGCAGCCACCGTAGTCGAGTGGTCTGCGGCCCGTGTTCTGTATCGGGTCTCTGCTTCATTTAGAAAGACCGCGGGTTCGAACCTGGTTATGGACACGAGTTGTTTCTCGTACGCCGCGCCGTGCACTCAACCCGCTAAGCACTCAACTCCCCGCCCATGAAGACGCCATCAACCTCCCGGGATCGTCGCATGGAGCTCACCATCACCCTTACTCTTAGAATGTTAACCTTAAGAATTTGAAAAACCAATGTATTAATGTCTATGTACTGTGTACTCGATTGGAAATAAAGATTGTTTGTTTGTGTGTACTTAATCTATACTGTTTTTGGAAATTGTTTGTGTGGTCTGATGGATTTGAATTGGGTTAGTGGAAATTGTGGCAATGATTGGTATTAGAGATGTACCTATAGTATCGGTATCGGTATCGGCAGAGTCGGCCTTTTTCTCGAGTATCGGTATCGATATCGGCGTCCAAAAAAATGAAGGATCTAGCCGATACTTCATTACCTTTATACTATTTTCACGAGACTTTTAATGCAAAATTTGGGAAGGCAAGCGTAATAACGAAAGTTAACTGTGTAAATTTATTTACTCATCAGATATAATAATGAAAAGTAGATTTAATGTTAAACATAGCAAGAATTAGGATTGAATATGAATAATTATTGTCACAACCTATTTCATTTACACAGAGAAAAGGAGCTCGAGTATACGTACGCGTATTCACGAACAGACGCAAGAACACATGACATCTGCCTGAGATCACGCAATGCATGCTAGTAGGATGCTACTTAATTAAAAATTTTCCTAATAAATAATGCCTATTATTTATTTTACAGAGTTCATAACTTCGTATTGAATATTGCAAAATATATTTCTCGAGTAAATTAATTTTCAATTGTATGCCTCAAGAGACTTTGATATTACAGAAAAAAACGACTTGGCATCTCGTGATTCACGAAGCCTGGTTAAGTTCAGTGCGCTAAAGGCGGTTGACCCGCGAAGGTCGTAGGTGTGTATCTTGCTTGTGCTGAACTATCATGGCCTCTACCAGCAACAGAAGTTCAAACTCGGGAGTATGGAAACATTTTATTGTCAACGAAACAAATGAGGCAAGAGCTACATGTGCAGGATATAATGAATCTTTTTCACGAGGTGGTAAAGAAGGCAAATTCCTAAACACAACAAAGTTGAGGAAATACTTGAGGAGTAGCCATGCTGACAAATACAACTGTTTAACAAAAGAAGAGGATCTCAAAAAAGAACAGAAAGTTAATAAGAAGCGGCATCTAGACAATTTCTTACAGAAGCAACAAAAAATGCATGCACTTCAGAAGATTTGAAATAAAGAAACTCAAATGACCATCCGTGAAACTATTGCTCTCAAGCAGCCTTTGGACATCAATAGTGATCAATCGCAAGCAATACATAGAGCTATTGGAGAAATGATAGCAAGTGACTGTCAACCACTTTCAATGGTTGAGGACATAGGTTTCTCTCGTTTGATGCAAAAAGTAAAGCCTAACTATGTCCTTCCTAGTCGAAAGTATTTCTCGGAAAAAGTTCTACTTAAAATTCATAGCAAAGTACGTAATGAAGTAAAGAACTTAGTTGATGATTCTGAAAACATAAGTTTCACCTCTGATATTTGGACAAATAATGCCATTTATAAGTCTGACAGCGCACAGCATCAACAAAAGCTTTGAAAGAAAAATTTTGGTTTGCAATTTGCTCCTTTTACTGGCTCTCATACATCAAGCAGAATTTCTGAGGTAATTGAGAGCGTCATTTCTGATTTCGATATAACATTCTAACAAATACATGTGTTTGTTCGTGATAATGGCGCCAATATGTTAAAAGGCATAGTCGATACTGGCCACAGTGGCCTGGCTTGCTTCTTGCACACGTTACAACTTGTTATTCATGATATTTTATTTGAGCAAAGTATAGTCAAAGATATGATCACTAATTGCAAGAAAATTGTCGTGCACTTCAGTCATTCTTCGCTGGCTTTTGGAAAACTCTTGACCCTGCAAAAAACAGCATGAGCTGCCTGAGCATAAACTCATCGAAGACATGTCTACGAGGTGGAACAGCACCTATTCCACGCTAGATCGTTTGTGTGAGCAAAAGAAGGCTGTTGCCAGCTACTGCGTGGATACAGTAACATGCCAGTATTTGATGCAAACAGAATCTAATCGCAAAGTTGATAAGCTTGTTAAAAGTATTCCACAACACAACAGTCCGCGTGAGTGAAAGATCCTCAACCGCCCCAGAAATCATTCCACAAATAAAATTCTTGGAGCTCTTCATTGAGGAGGCGTGTGGCAGCACCAGGTGAGAACAAAACAAAAACAAAACGAAAAAATAAAGTATATTTCCATTAAAGTTGGTAAATAAGAAATGTAACAGCATTGGTATTTAAAGATGCCTTATCATAAAATCCCTAAGTGGTAGGTATTTTATGCATAGTAGATGATATAACAGCGGTACCTACGGGTATATATAAACATTCACATCACGCTATGAACGATAAATATGCATGGTGAAGCAAATGAAACTTCGCTTTTTCAATGAGGTAGTCATTGGTGATACATATAAATTCTGATGTTGTAGGTATTCTACGGTACTCTGAACAGTGGTACTTATTAAGTTGCCTTTTCGGTACTATGATGCAAATATTAGAACCTTTTCAACATACTTAACATCAAATTTAAAAAAAATGTTTTGTGATGTTTTGCGGTCACTGCATTGTCCTGATCAAGCTGTAACTTGCACTGCGCTACCAGTGTTTGCACAAACACACGTGTCGCTCTGCATCTTAAAATGTGCTTAAATTAAAAATGCCTGAGAAGTCCCGTCACGACTGAAAGGGTTAAACTAATACACATTCAAATTTTAAATATTTTCTTATTTACTCTTATATTTCAAATCAAATTAATTTTTAAACATCTATCTAATAGCTCACTATTGTTCTTGTTTTTCTTCCTGCAGGTACTCAGGTCTTGAATCTACTCTTGCTGCTCTTAAGGACTCGATGAAAGAACGATTCAAGGATTATCTTGCAGATTTCAGTGCCATCTTGGCTACATTTTTTGATCCAAGATACAAGCTTACATTGTACATAAATGCTGATGATGATACTACTTCTAGAATGAACTTAAATAGCATAACCAAGGAGCTGGGTCGTGTGACAAAAAAAAAAAAAAGATTCACAGAAGTGGAAGCCGCCTCATCATCAACCTCTGGCAACAGCACTGATAGTGACGAAGATAGCTTTTCAGCCAATCAACCAACTGGATTTACTGGAGTAGAGGATTTGGATTTGTTCGACTTTGATGAATTCATGACTGAAATTTCATCAACATCCTATTCAACTGTAGAGGAATCACGCCATAAGAACCTCGACAAAAACACCAAAGAAACAAGCAAGAAGCAAAGATAATTCAACTTTGCAATCTGTGAAAGAGGATATGAGGCTTTATGAAAACATGGAAATGTTGCCTAAAGAAGAGAATCCTTCCATGTGGTGGCATGAAAATAAGCCTAGGTTTCCCTTGCTATCAGTGGTTGCAAGTAAATATTTATCAGCCTCTCCCTCATCAGTGGAGAGCGAGCGCATTTTCAGTATAGGTGAGAATATATACACCCCCAGAAGGAACAGGTTCTCGCCTGATACTATTGAAAACTTAATGTTTCTGCACCACAGCCTTAGAATTTTTGAATTTGAGTATTGAATGTACAGTTATCAAGGATATCTATCTTTATCCTAAAGGAGTACGGTATATTATCTTGACGGAATATATCATATGATCATTGTGTTTCATGTTTAATGGTTGTACAAGAGTGCAATCCTGAGTTGCCTTACAGTGCGCAATTGTTCCTTTTTATTAATGATTATTACTATTTATTATAGAAATAAAAGTATCGGTATGGGCCTCTTTTCTGGCATCCGTACATCACAAATTGGTATGTGACATAATGGTGGGGGAGGTCCCGATTTGATGTGAATGTTGAAAAATACACGGGAATTTTGTAGTAAGATGCCTGGGAAGTTGTGCTGCTGCGTGTGATTAGCGTTGGAGAAGTCTTGCGTGTCTGCAGTTATGGTATGTTTCTAGTGAATGCATACGCTTCTCTCTAATGTTGTTGCGCAAAGATCCAACAATTCTGTGAACTTTCTTTATATCTCCCAAGAAATGAACTAGAGATCTGTTGAAGAGTGTGTGGCAGTCTGGTAAATACAGGGTGTCTCACAAAAAATGTACTCACCCTTTAACCGTTGCTAACATGCTGTCTTCTTTGTGTTGCAGGTGTGAGGTTCGAACCTTCGCGAACATGATTCTTTAATCACATTTAATCATGTTCACAAAGGTTCGAACCTCACACCGGCAACACAAAGAAGACAGCATGTTAGCAACGGTTAAATGGTGAGTACATTTTTTTGAGACACCCTGTAGAGGTGAAGAATTCTGGGTGGAGCATATGTTGCATCGATGATGATAAATCTTTGTGTACTTATTGTAGTGGTTAGCTATTGTGATGGACAATTAATGGTCGCTTCTCAGGTGCAATATTAATAGCATTTCAGTATCAGCGGCTCAGTCAATTTAAAAGTTACGTCAAATCCATTTCCCTGAACTGGTGGACAATCTCAATTAGCGCATCTCCCAGAGCCGCACTATGAAGTCAAAAGTTTCAAAGGGTAAAAGCAAACAAATGAATCCATACTAAGATTATATTCTACACGTTCATCGTTCACCAACACCTAACAATTCAGATGCACATAACTTATCACAAACGATAAAAAAATTACGAGTAAAAATGAAAAATTTCAGGGCGTGACATTTTAAATTTAGTTGAAATGAATTCCAAGTGAAAGTATTCAATGATGTTATATGATTAAATGATGTGCAACAGCGCTAAGATATTTGAAACAACGCGCAACAAGTTCATTTGAAACAACAAAAACGATACATCTCGTCTGTCGAACACTTAACCTTGAGCTAATCCTTCACCTCAAGTTCTCTATTTCGTTGTGACAGTATTAGAAGTATTCTACATACCACATAAAATAAAACCTTCCACTCGAGATAAATTTTTAATCAATCTCTGCTCACTCACTGACTCCAACCTGGTCCTAAAAACAACACACATACGCCGTCCGAACTATCACACCACTTCTCGTCATACTACCGTAAATGCGAGGAACATTTTTTTATATCCATATTTTTAAAAGTGTCAAGAGTAGTAAATTTTAGTGATCCATGCAATGCAAAACTTTCATTTCAGACTCATTGACCACGAAATACAAAAACAGTATCATGTAGAAATGAACTTTACGGAATAGGACATGATTTAAATGAAATAGATACAAAGTGTATATCAGGTACAAATATATGGAGCCATCAAGACGAAGTCACCTCACTACCTTGAGCATGAGGAACTGTCTACAGAATTATACAAGTTCTACCATGCAACATTATAACTCGTCTAGCATGATAATTAGCCTAATAATTTGAGACACACTCTTCGTGAAATATATAGCACTACAATGGCCTCGGTAACCGGAATTCAGCAACTTAACGAAAAGTATCTCTGTAATACGTATCAACTTCTGTGCAAGATGCTCAACACAATCTAAACTAATAATTTAAATTCAAAACAAGGGACCAGAAAATGTTTCTACATCACAGTATCTTTCCAGAAATGAGCACACTTCCAATCCTGCATACAACTGCTGAACTACGCGTCACTAATTCTTATATTGAATACCAAAGCAAGTAGTAAAAAACATGTCACTCAAAGAATTTCCTTGTAAAATTAATTAAAAGATTAGTTACTGAACAAAAATTCAAAACAAACCGCTTACAAATTACGTACAGTTCAGGCACAGGATTAAACAAAATTAGAACTCAAATTTGATAAAGACTGGTTCCAGCATGATGTTATTTCCAGATCAACAAAAAATTAAACATACTTTACCTCTCAATAATACATTACGGTTTACCGAACTTAATTTCAATTCGATGTGCGCTTAAGAATCATTTAAATACATAAGTGACCATGGCGCTCTAACCATTCTCGAAGCCTCCAACACGTTTTTATCAATACTCACCTTTTCAACTCGTCGAGTACTTTGTGGCTTCCGTTGATCAAGCCATTTTGGTGCTACACTAACTTTCGTTCGCCAATCGCTTTACCAAGTTTTACCCCAGACGAGTGAACTGCTAAATATCAAGGACAGTGTTGCAAAAACATTAAGTATAGTCACCTCTGGGATTTTCTAAAGATGAAGGACGCCGCCTCGTTCTCCTGATAAATATAGGTCGTTCTTTCGCTCAGTCTCCCGGTCTAAGTTTTGACAAACTCTAAGTATCACTCTTCATAATTACACTTCATGCTGGCGGCGTCCATGAGATTATATCCCGTCGGCTGCAAACGACCTCAAATAATACAATGTAAATAACAAACTTCTAACTGCTACGTCAAACTCAATGGTATTAATAGTCACACCCAACAACGAAATCACTTCAAATTTATTCACAAATGGCTACATGCTTTACAGATGATCGGCAGCCAACATTTACTCGCACTGCAGAACTGATTGGGATATCCCATGAGAATTTACATTAGCATTGGACAACTCTTACCAATTCCTTAGGGGATTTAAATACGCTCAGAGCATAACATTAGGAGTGAAAACACGTAGAATTGATCTAGCTTATGCACTGAGCTTACCAGCACCTTTATACAGACCTCTGGGTGGCGTCAATGTATGTCCCTAAATTAACACAACTGACAAATGAACAAATAATGACAAAAATAGTACCTAGTCTTCTCTAGATTGCCACCTAAAATTAGAAAAATTTACCAATATGAAGATTGCTTTGCTACATTTCATCAGTTTTGTTCAAGAATCAGCAATTTGCTGAGTCAAAAAGTAGCTCATTGAACCCGAATATTCCAGACACTCCAAATGAAAACAGTCTAACTTACTAAACCTCTTCGCTACTAATATCTAAAATTTTAAGCCAGGAACAAACCAAGATATCGGCGCTTAAAGTAGCAATCCTGTTTAAGAAAAAAAGTTGGAGCAAACAAAACATGTTTTACATGACGCAAACTGAAGACGCAGCAGATGAGTTATATGTACCAACAATTCGGACTAGTAGCACAACTTTATAACATGTTTCTCAGAAGACATCTATGTACCACTCAAGTTACTTTGGTTCACATCCGTACGGTGACACACTCATTGTTCATCGTTAAGAATGCAAGGACAAGTGTGAATTGAAATGAAAAATTGTTAAACACTTTTCGTCAAAAATACTCCAGGAGCACCACGAGTACCTAAAGCACAACCTAACGCCGCGACAGAATCGTCGTAGAGCGAAGTAGAATACTTATAAGAACTTGGTAGAAAGTGTAGCTATAGCGCAAAAAATTTCATGCATCAAGCTGCGTTCAATGGCCCAGCAGAGGAAGAAACAGGAGAGTGGAACTCGCTAGAGTTTGTGAGCTGCTAGGCGGCGTCGTCCCATCATCACCGTGAACACAACCTCAGCAATCTTCTCGTAGCACACGAACATCAGAGCTGCCGTCAGCACCTGCAATGTCAAAACTTACCTTACACTACAATTACTCTAGCTTTCCTAGAATTACTTTTCATTAGTACACAGTTGGCCAGAAAAGCAGTCGGTAAAATGAACTCTGAGAAAACGTATTCAGTATTAATTTGTCCAACCCTTGATAGATAACTCGAAAAAAACCTTTAAGTATTTCATGCCATATAAATGATAAAAGCAAGATGGTGAACTGGGTAATTTACGAATGAAGATCAGTTGCTTTGGTCCTTAACTCCAATTGATGCACAAAAAGTATGTTTTCGATACACTTTCATGCATAGCATGGAAATTATGCATTAGGTTGTACTTTTTGAGAAAGCGAGAAGCTGCAGTAGACCCAAGGGAAGACATTGTTTTGGGTTGGAATTCCCTTAGTACTATTATTGATATAATTTTATAATGAATTGAATTCCCTTAGCATGTGAGATGACATTGATATCGTCCTGACAACCAATTCATGACATTTAAGTTCATTCATAACCCACAATTTATTTTCCCCACTAACTATAGTCTCATCCAGTTGAGATTGTTTATACTATGCAGCAATCGCACGCTTGTGTTTGTACGCTGTGAAGTGGAGATCGTGTTGAACATGCGTTCTACAGACGTGGTTCCATCATGTCGAACTGATAGAAGTAGTGTCCTTAGTTTAGGTCCCTCGTACTTAGGAAGGCCACCACTCGTTAAGCACTACTTTAACATGTGGTCAACAGCTTTCTTACACATACCTACATCCTTCACACCACTCAGCAACTCCCAACAAATACACGAGCATTGCCACAACTGCTCCTCATGAAGCGCTACTCAACATTTACGACGTGCAGTGTTTGCACACGAACCACTCACGGTGCGTACAAAGCACTACAAAAACCTCACTCACGGTCTGCAGTAGTTTGGCCTTCACCCCCCTGAAGAGTCCACCAGGGCCGTCCTGTCGTAGGATGGCAAGCAGCAGCTTCAGCACACCACCTCGCTCGTCTCCGTGCTACCAGAACAACACAGAACTAAGGCGCACATCGAGGACAATTTCATTTTCAGTACCATGCATGGAGACCAGCTTCATACGTTTGCATGTCCACAGGTAAATGCATTTTCATCTATATTAACGGGAAATAATTTTATTACTAATACACACACAGAGTGGTGACGTAACTTCTATCAAATTATACGAAAAATATTCATGTCAGTACACTACTTCAATGCACAGATGGATTACTCGGATCAAAATATAGTGGAAGTGTGTATTGCCACACAATGATGGCAAGTTCGCTTGTGTCTCAATTGGCCATTCAGTAATGTTGAAGAACACTACGCAAGCGTGCAGATGGTTCTATAAAAACTGTGTTATGATGAACATAGATGGATCATCTGTGTGGATTTGAAAATAGTTAATTTTTTCTTAGAACAGCAAAAGTGGGTATACTAAGTAGGTACCCATGTTTCATTTGTCTACGGGCAGGAGAGCCAACGATCAGCACTGGGAAAAGGGTTGGCCCATTCGTGAAGAGCTTGTCGTTGGAGACAAAAATGTCAAAAATGAACAGTTGAAGTGTTAAGCATGGAAATTTAGTCTCCCAAAAGACAGACTCTTTTGTGAGTGATTTTCGAATTCAACGACCCCAATATTCCCCAAAAACAGTCTCACCTAATATGCCCAAAAAAATTGTTGGCTAGCGTAATAAACATCAGCATCTTCAAAGAGGTTTGAGGCTATTATCACAAGCCCGTAATATATGTCTACGCTCAAATGCTTTGCTTCCTAGACGTGCAATACATCTGCCGCACGGCGTACATAGCAGCACAAGATGATTTACTCCTACAGCATCAAGTTTGGAACCCTTGACTCAGTTAGTCTCTCCCTTGCCCAAAACTTTCAGTCCCCATTAGGGTCATGTCAAAGATTTATCGGTATATATTTATCTGTACAAATCCAAAATTTAAGATACTTATAGCATTAATCCCCTTTCACCAAAGTGTTGTCGTTCATTCTCAATGTACGCTAAAATCATTTTAACACAGTCTGATTGTCTACATAGCCGTTGATTTGTAAATTATTTATTGGCATTGTTCAGTTAATGTTCTTCACCAAGTCTGCACCGCTGAAGAGCTATTCTGAGAAACTGACACAAAGGCGCTGGCAGAGGTAAAAATCACAATAATATAGAATTAAGGCGCTAAGGAGAGGTAAAAATCACAGAACTATAGAAATAAGGAGCTAAGGAGTCAGACCCTCTGTCGCGCCTGCACGAGCTGCAAGGGGTAGGTGACGGTGGTGGCCACCGCCTTGGCAGCGGCGCCCGTCAGAAACACCAGCAGGGAGGACGGGGTCACATCGTTACGGCCCTGCGTCAGGTGTCTGCAGATAAAACGCAATTTTTTATTCACCGTAATCAGTTTTACTGGCGGTGGTGAGCGTGTACCATCTCCTTTTATTCTATTACGTGATGACCCCCTTGCTCTAAAGAGATGACGCTCACCTCTTCATAGCTTCATAAGTCATGAACTGGATGGCAGGGTTGATCACCAGCATCAGCGAGGATGTGCAGCCCGCCCACAGCCCCGTCAGTCCCTCCTCACGGAACAAGCGCAAAAGGCCATCTGTGCACAACAACCAAACATTCAGCTTGATTATGTTGAGTAACAACTTTGAACAACATCAACTACCATGAAAGGGCATTTAAATTTTCGAATTACGTCAACAAATTCAAAACAAGACTCCATCTACTAGACTAGACTCCATTAACTCTAGTCTACTAGACTAGACATACTTTTTTATCACGATTTAAATTTTGAGACAACACGGTACATGATGTGACAGCAGTAGGGCTTCCTCAGTCACTCGCCAAACTTTGTGGAGTATGCAGTGCTTGTATATCAATATCAACTCAAACCAATTCATGTATTTTTTAAACTTGCACTAATTCATAGTGGATCGAAGTGATAAATGTTCAAGAGTCTTGGGGACAACATATTCCAAGCTACATGAAAACTGTAGGAAACGAACTGTTACTGGAATGCACTAATGATTTTGTTGGATTTTATGAACATATCACAAATGTTGTGAATGAAATAGAAGGTCTCAAAAATGAGATAGGATTTGAAGCTGTGGATTCGTCAAGCCCAAGAGAAGTATTGGAATCGTATCATGACGAGTTCAGCGCTGACGACCTTCTCAATATCAATAATAATATTTTATATATCTTTCTAAATTTAATCAACACAATTTTACATAACACTGTCTTTTATTGGCATTAATCAGTCGTCTTAAATGGAGTATTACTGTATTTAATGAGAAAATGCATGTTCCAAACATATACATATTCAAAATTGAAAAAGTATTCAAAATAGAGTAGTATTCAACATCCAAATTCAAAATGAAATTCAATGCAATGTTCCTCTTTCCTACAAACTTCAGATGATACATTTCTACATTTATTTGTGTATTGTTTAATAAGAGTAATAAGGTTTCAGTAGAATAGTCATCTAGCCCAAAAAGTCCTAATACACCTGAAACTCATATATTCAAACTTTTTACATAAATTCAAGAATTAATACATTTTACAGTAATTTAAGAATAGAAGAAAATGCTCAGTGGGAAACATACCAAAATTTTAGATTCTGAAAAACCATAACAAAGAATTCATTCATGGTGGGTTTCACAAGGTGTCACGAATGAAAAAATCAGAGTAAATAAACCCCATCAATACCATAATTGCCTAAATCTCACAACTTAAACAGCATGATGCTTCCTACTTCATGAGGATCAAAAACTTAGAGTACAACACAGGCAAAAACATTCCAAATTAAATCCTGAAATTAGATATGACATACATAAAATTCAATATACATACACACTGTCTTGAGTGGTATCATATGAGATATAAGGTTGAACTCACCAATCATGCCTTTGTACTGCTTATCTTCTCCCAGCTGCAGACCTGTGCCCTGAAGTTTCAGTCTGGTGTTCACAACCCACAGGGGAGTGGTGGCCATCACATTAATAATCCCTGGAACACCCCAACATGATTAATGCTTACAGAGTTTGAGAAATTTACACAACACACTGCAAATACATAAGTGAGAATGTCAGTGATCATTAAGTCAACAGATGTAACAATTTCACCAATAGAAGTGTATACATAATAACATCCCCACAATAGCATTAGACACTAAAGAAATAATATTTAATACCACACAGCATGAGTAAAATTTGAATCCTAGTTTGAAGTTTTGTTTAAACAGAACACACTTCAGAAGTATAAGTAAACTATAGATCAAATCCATCCAATGAAGATAACTTGTACATCACCACTTGCCTGCAGCCATCCCACACAGTAAATCATTTAGCGCCGACTTGCTGGGGTTCAGAGCTTTTTTCAGGCCATGGAATGAATAGAAGTAAACAAAATTACTACAATAGAGTGACTGGATGACTGGAACAAGACCCCTGTAAAGTCCAGCCCCACCCTCTTCATGAAGAATCAGTTGCAGCATTCCCAGAACACTCTCATCATCCTGAAACAAACAAAAGAAATCTTTTTTTTTTAAACTCTTGAACATAGCTAATACTTCCTAAATAAATAATGCCTGCTATACTTGAAGAAGTATATATTTAACTATGAAAAAACCACTAACAAGTACTAAAAAATAAGCCCCTAATTTCTGATATTGTATACAATAAATATCTTCAATCTTTTAGATCCTAAGCTAACAGTGTCTTGTGTCTAGAAAACAATGATACAGGGTCAGCAGACAGGTTAGCCCTACATTTTAATTTACACACAAGGGTAACTTTAACTTACCACAACTGAATTCAAGTTTATTACTAATTGAAGGTAAATTTGGTGCACCATAATCAATTTGTTGTGATTAGTCTGGTGTTGGTGTTGGAATCAAGTCTTCAGTACATAAGGTTATGTTGTAAAAAGAAATGTTTTGTTCCTTATAAAGTTTGAAGGTATCTAATGAATCAAATCAAAAGTAGCTTTTACTTCACCATATAAGATATTTTAATTAAATTTAGCATCCTTTCAATTACTGATTTAATAAAAACTCAATGTGCTCAAAAGAAATACAGAGTGGCAATCACTAATCCAGAATTATTGTGACCTGGAGAGTGTAAAACTCACTATTCTTTCACATTTTTTACTGATTAAGTGATAAGGTCTGAAACAGCACATATTACAAATTTCATTTAGGAACTATTTTTAACCATTCAACATTTCTATCTTACAATGTGAAAAAATAATGTGAAACACTTTCATCTTTTATGAAAGTTTACTACAACAGCATGTGTCCAACTTTGCATTTCTCTTTCTCATTTCAAAATATTTGAGTCAGTAAAAAATCCAGTATTAAATATGCTATGCTTTCTATAAATAAACTAATACTTTAACATAACTAATATCTATTCCTATTGCTTAAGTCACTCAATTCCTGCTTCAAAAGACAATATTAAAAATACATGCTGTTCTAAAACCAGAAGGCTTTGACCTACATACTCTGAACCAAACTTTTCTAACTACTTCAATTTTGTAAGTATAGCTTTCATTCACAACTAAAAATTGTACATATATGTGAGAACAACTATCATCATTTAATGATAAAGTTTACTAACTCTAAAATGTAGAATTTTCTAGTATTGATGTTTCATTGTACAAATTATTCTCAATAGAAGACACCTAGTAAAAATTCACTTTTTTGGTAAGGCAGGACAGAATTTTGATCCAGGATGAAATCAGCCTGTTTGCATAGTATACAGTAGTAATTTATATTTAACATTTATTTATTAACCAATGGCAAAATTCAACTTTGGTGCACCAACAATAAAGAATTAATCTTGATTTATATGACAAATAAATGACATTGATGTTAGTCATCTCAGTGAGAAATTACTTGCATTATCTTTATTATTACCCACTACCAGATTCAGGTATGACTAACCATATATTTAGTTGTTTGAGTCGATACGTTCGATGATGAGTACACTAATCATTTTATTGACTACTTAAAATGCAAGTTTAGAATTCAATAAATAAACTTTGAATCAATATAAATATTGAGTTACCAATGACATACCGAAATAGAAGCTCTTCGTCTGTCATTACTTTGATCACAAAGCTTCTTTTGCAACTGTAGTCGAGTTCTTATTGTATCCAGAGGGAAAAACACACTCATTGCAAACGCCGAACTACAACCACCAGCCAGAGCATGCACTAGGCTATTGTACGAAAACAAGCTGTTTGAGTTTGAAGACATGATTGATCAAAATAATAACAAAACGCGATACACACAAGCTGATTGTTTCTTCTTCACAGCTCGACATTTACAATTCGCGTTGCTATATTAACCCGACGATCCTAACCCGGAGTCAATTTGTTTACATCATCAGCTGGCAGTTGATTGCGGATTGCACCCTTGCTGAAAAGGTAAAACAAACACAAAATTGACAAAAAACACTAATTGGATACAAATGAGAGTAACATCATAAACTGATCTCAATGCTTTTTCTCCAGTTTGAGCCATCAAAAATATTAAATATCAAGCCATGTTTTTTATTAATATTGCCTGAAAAATATTTTAATTCAGCATTCAGTTATAGCATATAAACCCTCCATCTCACTAGCCATTGAAAAATTGCATTCACTAGTACATTAAATGTATATTTGCCTGGAAATATAAGCTGAAGCCTTCACTCCCAGACGATTGTTATTACTCCATATTTAGACTATACGAGTGCCGCTTCATACTTTTTGGCTTCAAAACGCTAGCCTTATGTAGCAAGAATAGTATCACTCTATGAACCATTCATCTCTATATCTTTAAATTCCCTCCTTAATAGCACATGCATTACAATTTAAGTTAGGAGTGTAGGGCCGCTAAAATATCGTGAATATTTTAGTATTAAATAATATTATATTTAGAAATATTTTAGAGTTAATTTTTATACGTATTTAACGTCATTTGAAACTAGTATTTTAAAGTTAAAAATTCAATCGTAGTTCCAACTCCAAATTGTAACTCTCGTTTAGAGAACACCATAGTCAACCACGAGCCTGTAGGCTAAGTGCCCGTGAGTTCCTTCTCCGTCGTTCCCCAGTGTACAGTAATCTTATTCGCGCTTTCAGTCTCTCTGACGGGTTTCAGTTTCAGGTTTCAGTTTCGGTCAGATTCAGTTCAGTTCAGTTCAGTTCAATTCCAGTCTCAGTCTACGAATTTCTCAATTTCGGTCCTTGATCTCGGCTCTAACTTCTACTGATTTTGATCGTGTCCAATAATAAATCTGCAAGCTACGAAGCCGATCGTATCACTTCCCCACGAAGAACATCACCCACGAAATTATTACAACGGAAAATAACACGTTCTCTAAACTCGTGACTCTAAAGGAGTAATCTCATTAATCTCACTAGAAATCGGCCTAATGATCATTATGGCATTTATAGTCTCATTTCTACACTTGTATTGATAATTTTTAGTGACAACATGGTGATGTATTTTATTGGTAATTAAATCAGTTCTAAGTGTTCCAAAAAAACTAAGGACGCCGATGTCGGCAACATTGAGCAGCGTTCTATCCGCGTTTCCGGTACGGACTGTATAAACATCGGCCCCGGTGCCAACAGCTTGAGTCGCCGTTAAAATTCGTGTGTGTTGTGCTTAAGTGCGGCCGTCATTCCTTTCTTCACCCACTGTTAGTAATACACTTAGACGCTACAAAGTCATCAGCACCAATTAACACATACTTGTAAAGTTTGTGTTGTTGGTTGGTTGGTTGGGTGTATTTTAGAGTTACCAACACTTTACAAAAGTCTTAACTAACTGCCCGTGTGACCTTACTCAAGGAAATAAAGGAACTCGTCAACAAGGAACTCAGCTTGCAGCCACCGTATTCGAGTGGTATGCGGCCCGTGTTCTGTATCGGGTCTCTGCTTGTGCAGAAAGACTGCGTGCGGGTTCGAAACCCGGCAATGAATACGAGCTATTTCTCGTTTCACGCCGTGAGCTCGCACTTATCGGTAAGACCTCAACTCATCGCCCATGGACACATCCCAGGATCGTCGCATGGAGCTCACCACCATCCTTACTCTAAGAATGTTAACCTTAAGAATTTAAAATCCAATGTACTAAATGTCTATGTACTGTGTACTTGATTGGAAATAAAGATTGTTTGTTTATTTCCAGGAAATTGGCACCAGAAATAGCTTGGAACTTCTTTTGATCTTTGAGCCAGTCCAGAGCGTCCAGATGAAAGTTTGGCCAGTTCAGCTTCAGGTAAGAGTGGCCAGTCTGGAGCTACAGCAACTGTGGCTGAATAGTGGCAGTGATGCACAGCAAGTGCACAGTCGGTGCACAATAAGTTCCAAAATGAGTTCACCGTGAGTTCACAGTGAAGTTCCAAAGTAAGTGTGTGGCAGACGGTCCCCCAAATTCTGCACGTAATGTGAAGTGATGAGCACATATACACGGATACTGCCACATTGCAAGTCCCATTGACAATTCTTAACTTTGCCAGGCTCGAGTGCAGAAGGCAGCATTTGGTAAGGATCATTATCAAGCAATTCACCNAGAAAATAAAGGTAATGAAATAGACACAGGATTTTTCCACATAAAAATAAACAAATAATAATTCTTAAGGTACAAAATTTAGGGACAATTGCTATAAGCTGAATGCTTATGAAAATCTACACCTGAGGAAATTTCAGGCTAGACTTATAATTGTCCTTAGGATTTGACCTGTTCATATGAACACTGTTGAATCACTCACTATAGCGCAGTCACTGATTTATCAATATTGTCCAATCGAGGCAATTCCTAATACTTGAGTTTGCTCTAACAATTCTCAATGAAAACACCAACACTTGATACTCTAAACATCACAAAAGAACAGATACACCGGCAAGTTAAACACAAAAATTAGACAAGACTGACAATACTTAAGACATAGAATGCTCACCAAGGAATTTTTAACCTAACGTCACATGTTGAAATTCACGAATGGCGTGGCTGGGGAGCTACGTCTCATCACAAGCGTGAAGATGTTGCCAGACTATAGTTTTGATTGTGAAATACTTTCTGGCTAACGCTCTTAATATTAATATTATTATTATAATGTGCACTATATATGCACGTTTTAATTGTAAAGAGTTCGTAAAAAATCACCCGAATTTTAGTCTTATTTTTATTACTAAAAATAAAGGTTATTTTAATATTTGTAATTTTATAAGCTTTAAAGGGGTAGCAGGTCATGCTACATACTGCTGTCTTGACTAAGGCATGGCACATACTCAGTCATAATCAAAGACTGAAATAAACAGATATTAATACCTCCACATCTCAGAGGCTGAGTTGAATCAATCTCCCTAACACTTGACACTTAATTTTGATGGTGGTACCTGGCCTGGTATTGCCAGTGTTATGTTTATAACTATATATCAGAAGGTAAGGTTAAGGGAGTCGACTGGTGCACCTCTAGTTGGGGAATTCAATGACAAGACGGATACTCAGCTTTTGTTTATTTATAGATCCGTAGGGCAGCTGGTGGACAGAAGACATCCGTAGTCCACGAATGAAAGAGATTGGAACTAGAGGTAATGATAAAGAATATGATCGAAAATAGGATCAAGAATATGATCAGCAATATGATCAGCAATATGATCAGCAATATGATCAGCAATATGATCAGCAATATGATCAACAATATGATCAGGAATATGATCAGAAATATGATCAGGAATATGATCAGGAATATGATTTAAAAAGGGCAACGATAAAGTGAAAGCAATGAGCGCTGAGAGCAGTGCTGAGTGAGAGCAATGAGCACTAAGAGCAGTGAAAGCTGAGATGAAAGTTGTGATGAACAACTGAAATGAGTGCAATGTTGAGAGCTAAATTGAAGGCTGAGAGTTGTGATGAACAAGAAGGCTGAGATGAAGGCTGAGAGCAGGACCGCCAGGTGTGGTGTTATCTCTTAAAAGCTACGTTCAGGTTCACATCGGTTTGGGCTCTCGGAGTGCTCTCCAGGGGTGAACTTTTTTTAAAAAGAACCATAGCGACAGTTCTTTCGTACTAAGAATGGTTTTACAAATTACAGCGAATTTTTAATATTTAAAAATTTACAAGAATCTCACTTAAAGTTACAAAAACCTAATTACAAAAATACAGGAATTTTATTGTAAAAAGTACTATTTAATATGTACGCGATTAATTAATACGCATAACTTGAAAAGGGAGCATGAGCAGCGATGTGATGCTACAACACCATTCATCATCACAAATCACGGGAAGCTGGAACTACTTCCCTGTGATCAACCTGAGTCTTCACTTCCACCCCGAAGACCCTCCTTTTTGGCAAGATCCCATGCATGTTGAAGAACGAAGAACTTGTTAATTTTGTGGGTTATGTTTTGTTGCCTGGCTTGGCCTGGGTTGATGGTTGCCAGTGTTATTAACTAATCAGAAGGTAAGGT